>CM063601.1:4015679-4076677 GCA_032356905.1 Salix exigua
ACATCAAAGTCAAAACATGTTTTATTATTATTATTATTATTATTATTGAATAAAAATGTCAAAATTACATTCAACAAAACACAAGATAAATAACTAGTACACACACACCACTTGATGGCTCTGGTGTCCCTCTTTATACCACCAGGAACAAAGCCTAACAAATCAAAAGCCAAACTCGAAGTGTCTGCTGTATGCCCACGGTCACGGCCATCCAGGTCATAAGAACCCCGGTCCTGAAATAGGACAGAGAACCAAGGATCCAATAAAAAAACTATAAAAAAAATGAAATCATAAGGAGTAAATCAGGTCAACCTAATTTTATATTAAGTTTATTGTCATGTTTTAATGGTTAATGCGCGGGAGTCATGCTGCGATCGCGGGTTTGATATTCAGGAGGTGCAATATTTAAAATAATAATAATAATAATCGATGACTTGTTAAAAAGGCAAAAAAAAAAAATATACAAGTTTAAGCTCACGGGTCTTTCGTGGCAATATGCTTGGGCTTTTTAATAGGTCCAGTCTAGCTCAGGCAACAATGAGTTTTTTTTTCCAATTATTTTTAATATTGCGTTTTTAGTTAATATTATTATTTAAGTATCAGATTGATTATAAAATATTTTTTATATATTTTTTATCATATTATAAAATAAAAAAATAGCTGGACAGAGATTTTTAAGTCTAAATAGCTGTGTAAAGATCAATAACAATATTTTTTTATATATATATAATCTAGGTATTATTTTGTAAAATTTTGTTTACATTCCAAAAAAAATAGTGTCAACCCACAACAAAAGGTCATGCTACAAACCGTGCAGGGTCAAGAATATTTTAACTTGATTGGCTAACCGATATGTATTTTGCTCCCAACCAAACTCGAAAAACATTTTTGTTAGCGTGTTGAACATAACTGGAGATAAAAAAAACTCCGCCAGTCCTATTTAATAATAAAAATTATTTAATTTTATATTTTTACATGGAGATAGATTCCTCAGAATCAAACTCTTTTCAGGTACTCTTCTTTAAACATACAAAGATTTTTTTTTAAAAAAGAAAAAACATGGAGGGTGGGGGGAGGAGAACAACCAGAAATAGTCACACACAAGATTTTTCCCATGCCAATTACTCCATTTCAGGACATGTAGTATTGATCTAGACATTTGGCTGATCTGGTTCTGCCTTACGGCCTCTCACCCTCTTCAACATGTCAAGCAACTTACTAGTTGACTGGCATAAAATGCTGTACAGATCTAGGCTGGATTCATAAGCGATTCCCATAAATAAACAGGCCCATACTGCAGAAAAAATGCACCCCAAAATCGGAGCAAGAATTGACAGGAGCAATATTGCAGCAAGGGCACTGGCAAAGAGTCGCAGATTGCCAACTAGTGTGCTGTAAAGGGATTCTCGAGCTCGGAGCATAACCTCGGCCACCGATGCCGTTGCATAGACAAAAAGAGCAAGAAGGAAGGTTGACATGGTAACGTCATGGCTGTCAAACGGAGAGGCTTTTATCGACTGAAACTTCACTTGGATTTGATTGTTTAGCGTCCCCACCAAGAGGGCAAATATTCCATGCTGCATAATTATGCTGTCATCACAATAAAATTTAAAATCGCTCAGCAAGCAAAAACGAAGAACAATTTAAGAAGCTGATTGCTCGAGTGAAGCTTCAGCACTGGAAAAAAGAAAGATTGGAGTGAAGGAAGCATTAGTACGAGAAAGAGAGCGTGAAAGAAATAATTTAGACTAACCTTTCTTTCTCGAATGCAGGATTTGGGCTCTGGTTCTCAGCCATTCTCCTCTGATTTATTTCTCTGCACAGATAATGAATGCTCAAATGGATTTCTAAGTGTTTATGCTGAATTTGCTGGTGGAGATGGAGCTTTATTTATATGTTGAGGAGGGGGAAATTCAGGCTGACATTTTCTGTGTGTTTTCATTGGTGGAACTTCGTGTGGGCCCTATCTTCGAAGCCTGGATGATCAATAAAATACCCGAAAGTCAAAGTTCGTCTTCGATTTTGTACCAAGACGCAAATTCAGATCCCTGTGTCTCACTAGACAATCCAACTCCATCCCTGAAATAAGAAGACTTGCAATCATGCGTAAAAAATTAGCAGGCCAGTCAAAGTCTTCAACTTTTGCAATTGAAGGCTTCCTTTTGCAAGAAAAACAAAATTACTTTCTACTATGCTTGCGATCAAAACCATACGATTTTAATGAAGATTTCTCGTCATTTTTCTATCATGTACACACACACATATAAACATCGTTTCTCCTTCTTTCTCCTTTCTGTTTTTCCTTCGTTTCTCAATGCAATAAGCTCACAATCTCAATTCCTAAAAGATTTTATAATACATTTAAAACTCTGTCATTTATCCTTTTATTACAAAATACTTTATAATAAGTTTTGCAGAGTATCTTTTTAATATTATGTGTTTTGCCTAGCATTCTTTTAGATTTTTTAAAAATCAAAGACTTGTTATCATCCAGATTTATTCCTGTTAATTGTTATAATTATTAAAAAATCCAAGACTTATCATAATGAGTTTTAAGTTTAATAGTTTTTAAAATATATGATTTACAAACATAAATATTATTTTCTCTATTTTACTATCAAAGTTTGATTTTAATAGAATCAAGATTCACGAATAATGATAATATAAAAAATATTACAGCTATCAACTATTTTACAAGTAGAGAGGTGTGATATTAAGGAAAATATTATTAAAGATTATTTTAATAAGGATAGAAATAATAAGAATAAGCTTATTGATTATTTTTTGAATATTTTTTTGATACCATCACATTAAAACAATCCTAAAATATATTAAAATAATATTTTTTAATATATATACAGTAACAAAAAAAATAACATGTTGAATAGCCTAGCCACAATACTCTTCATCCGTTTCCTCTAACACGTTGTATAACCTTGTCTAAATAAAATCAATAAATTAAGGTCTTTTTTGTTTAGAAATATATTCAAAATAATGTAGTTTTTTTACAAAAAATAATTTTGATATTTTTATACCAGAATAATCTAAAAATACCAAAAAAACAGTAATTTATTAAAATAAAAAATATTTTTTAAAAATGCTTTTGAAGTGTTGTGAGAAACAACCCTATGAGTAAATTAATTTGATTGCTAAAATAGCAGCATTTAGCATTGCTTTATTCACCATAAGTAGATCATTTGAAGAACCCAGATTTTATTTTACAACGCGGCATCATCTTGATGGGTTATTTATCGGTGACTAACTAAATGATTAAGGAGGATAAATGAGTATGTACTCGGGTCATCGTTAAGTATGAAAGTGAAGATGTTTTTTTTTTTAATGATGTTTGAACAATAAGGCATCATAATTAATTTAATTAAGTTGTGGTATTTTAATTTTAATTTTTAAAATTATTATATTAATCACTGTAGATATTTTTTAAGAATTTTATATTCTGATATAAAAATTAATAAAATCATTTAAGTTATTTTCAATTAAAAAATTGTATATGATCAATTTGAATTGAATGATACAATTGAAATAAATCAAAAAAATTATTGAAGAAACCAGGAAGAAAAATAAAATCAAAAGATTAGAGACTGAAATAGAATAATTAAAAATATACATGATTGTCATGCATTTTGCTATTATATGAGAGAGAAAAGGAAAAAAAAACTATCCACCATAAAATCCCCGGCTACCTTCACACGACACGTGTCCCATAAGAAGGAAGAGGACATGACAACTCATCTAGTGACACGACTGAACAAACATTTTTCACCATTAATAGACACTAAACGTGTTGTCTGAAAGACGAGTACACATGAAAACTAATGGCACATATGGATGATGCACCTATAATAACCCTGAGAAAAAACAAAACAAAAAAATATAGAATTACATAATCACCCATGGACCCAACGTTAATCATAAACAAAATCTAAAATGAAAGTATCATCATGCCTCCAACGTCAACCCTTTGGTTTCATCATTTACAGGGATATTAAAATAGTTTGATTATGCAAAAACATGAAAAACCTAAAATATCCTGCTTCGTCCTCCTGCCCTTCGTCCCACCCGAGAGCAAAGTCGTCATTTTATTGTTCAAGACAAGACAAAAAGTTAAAAATAACCCTGAATCGTCTTCGTCATCTTGTCAACAATCATGAGTAAATTGATAATTTCATTGTGTAAATAAAAATGAGAAAAACCAAATTACCCCTAAAGAAATGATTAACCACTCCCAGGCTGGGACAAGAAGCACCAGAAGGAAAACTGCAGGGAAGGCACCGGCAAAGAGGCGGGTGTTGCCGATAAGACTCAGGTAAACTGATTCCTGGATCCGCGGTGTAACCTCAGCCACCGAAGCTGTGGCGTATATAAACAGAGCGACCAAAATTGCTGACGTGGCCATCGTGGGAGTATCGTACGGAGAAGGAGACGTTGATTGGTACTTAACTTGGATCTGTTTGCTTATTGTATCCACGAGCAGAGCGACAATTCCATGATGCACAGAGACGCTGTCACCATTAACAAAATTAAAATGTTTCCGTAAAGTAATTTTACAAACAGTCTGTATATTTGTTGCTCTGTTGTCGAGGAAGTTAATTGAAAAGAAAACGAAATTAGTACGACATTGATTAATAAGTAAGTAAAAGAAAAGAAAAACGAAGAACAGGGCAAAGAGACTTTACATTAGACTCTGGTTTAACAAGTATTATGTTCATTGTGTCCAGACAATCTCCATTCTTCAAATCAGGTTTGGTATTCTTTCCTATTTATCTTTCAGCTCTATGGTTTAAGTTCTCAAGTGAGAATTCATTATTTTGGTGGGTTTTGATGGCCATGAAAGTTCTGTTCATGAGTGTAGAAACTTTGAATGTATATTTTTCAGTAGTAATTCTTTGTTACAGCAGGGATTTATATAGGAAATATACAATAACAATTTAACTAAATTACAAACACTAGCTCATCTGTTACAGCAAACAACAAATACAGAAAACAACAAACCAATTCTCTGTAACATAAAATAGCAAAAGAATCCAGGAAATCCACAGAACAGATGATAAACTACCCCCAAGCTGGGAAAAGAAGCACCAGAAGGAAAACTGTAGTGAAGGCACCGGCAAAGAGGCGGGTGTTGCTGACAAGACTCAGGTAACCTGATTCCTGGATCCGCGGTGTAACCTCAGCCACCGAAGCCGTGGCGTATAGAAACAGAGCGACCAAGAATGCGGACGTGACCATCTTGTGGGTATCGTATGGAGAAGAAGGCGTTGATTGGTATTTCACCTGGATTTGTTTGTTCATTGTATCCATGAGCAGAAAGAAAACCCCATGACGCGCAACCATGCTGTCACCATTAACAAAATTAAAATTGCTTAAGCAAGGTCATTTTACAGAACAGTGTGTGTATTTTTTGTTGAGGCAGTTAACTGATAAGAAAAGGAAATTAGTGCGAACTTGATTAAATAATGAAGTAAAAGAAAAGAAAAACGAAGAACAGAGCTCTTACACTAGACTATGGTTATCCATTTTCTTCCGCTTTCTTTTGCCACGAAGAAGTTGTCTTGGAGGTCGAGTAAATCCCCAGATGGACGAAGATGGGGAGGTGGGAGAGTCGAGTGAGGTCCGGGAGAGAGCGAGAGTTAGAGAGAAGGGACAAAGAAGGGAGAGGGAGAGGGAATCCAGAGGGACGAAGAAGGAGGGCTGACGAGGGCCCTTTTTTATAGAGTTGAGTGGGGTCCTCGAGACGGCGTCGTTTTTCTAAAGACGTTTTTGGAAACCCGACGTCCTTAGCTAAGTAGACGTTTAAATAAGCCAGGCGTATCCCTAAAATATTAGTTTGCATCACCAAACTTGACAGGGCTACAGGAATGATTAGAAATTTCACGCGGGTTTTCTTAAGCGACTTCGGATGAATAGATATTTCACAGTGGTTATGATTTAAATTTTAGAGTCAAAGAAGTGTTCTTTTTAGTTAAAAAAAAAATCTCTATTTTTCTCTATGCATTTCCATTTTTGTATGACAAAGCCAATAAAGTTTCTATCAAGCAATATTGTTTTTTTAATAAAAAAATAAGTGTCGAAATAAATTTCCCCTTTCATTTATTTCCTTTTATTTTTACTAGAAGTCTAGTTTTCTATATATTGATTTATTGTGATCTCTTAACCAATTTTCAACAAGGAGATAAAAAATAATATTTCGATTATTTTATGTGATTTATATAACAAGAAAAATCAAGCAGTACAATACAGAAAATTGAAAATAATAAAATATATATTTCCTTCTCCTTGATTATTTATGCCATTTGATTTAAAAAAAATTATTTGCCGATCTGAGTCCTCCGATCCGCGGTCTATATAAAAGTATATTCGTAATGCGTGTGAGAGGGGACGTCTCAAGGCAAATCTCCAAAATGACATTTTGAATAGTGTAAAAATGATATTTTTGTTGATGTGTGCTCCAATGGTAAAAACATTTTGGAGAGTCATTTATTTTTATATTATTTTAAATATAGTGTAATTATTTTGTAAGTAGTTTAATTATGCAATTAATAAGAGTAAGTTATATAATTAAATAATTGCTTTTAAAAACCCTCCAACAATATAATTGTTAATTTTATATATAATTTTTACTCTCTTGTTAAAGTATTTTTAACTAAAAATAAAAACAAATATTTTTGATATAATCACATTATCTTCTAATGTATATAAAAAGGTGGCCCCAAGATGGAACCATCTTTTTAGCTTGCTCTTACGAGTTGCTACATATAGCGATTTAGGACAAGTCCAACGACAATGCTACAAGAGGAGCTAAAAATCAAAAATGAATATTTTAGCAAGTTTTGAGTAATTTCGGCACTCCAACAAGAAAGCCATTCTGGTAGCCAAAATTGTTTTCCCGTGCATGAGCTGCTATTTGTATCAACTCATGTGGAGAATCCAAAATTTTGTAAAAAAAAAATAATTTTATTGTTGGATGTTTTTTTCAAAAATAATTATTTAATTATATAATTTACTCCTATTAATTGTATAATTAATTGTATAATTAAACTATATATAAAATAATTGCACTATATTTAAAATAATATAAAAAAATAACTCTTACCATTGGAACACACATCAATAAAAACTATATAAACATTATTCAAATAGCTATTTTACTGATTTGATTTTTAAAAATTCTCTTACTATTGGATTTGCTTTCCAGGAGGGGATGCCATTTTTACCTCTGCAAATGGCATCCCCATTGCAGATGTAATAAACAATGTAGATAAAATAGTTCAACATTTTTTTTTTTTTGCATGAGGGAATAACATTCCCGCAGGATATGCTCTAATAAGACACTCTGCCACTTTGAGATTTCTTATTATAAATTCAAATAATGTTTGACACGATTATATACAGACAAAGAAAGAAAAGCGAAGGTGAATGTGTGATTGGCAATTACAATATACTCCGTTTTAATCATGCGCTTGGCCTAGACATAAAAAACATATATTATGATATTTAACTTCTCGTCACATGAATTATTTATTAGATTATGTTTTAAAAATTTATTAATTAAAAATACATTTTATGTGTCGTGACTGAAATAACTCTCGAAAACAATAAAATAGAGTGGAATATATGGGGATAACTCTCAAAACAACAAAATAGAGTGGAATATATGGGGATAAAGATGTATTTTCCTCATAGGTTTTTTATGATTGTTAACAAGTAAAGGGGTGTGTCGGTAATTACTCAATTTTTATATATATTTTATTCTCCTTGATTATTTATGCCATTTGATTTAAAAAAAATTATTTGCCGATCTGAGTCCTCCAGTCCGCGGTCTATATAAAAGTACATTCGTGTGTGTGAGAGAGGGGGACGTCTCGGGACAAATCTCCAAAATGAAACTTTGAATAATATAAAAATAATATTTTTGTTGATGTGTGCTCCAGTGGTAAAAAATATTTTGTAGAGACATTTATTTTTATATTATTTTAAATATAGTGTAATTATTTTGTAAGTAGTTTAATTATGCAATTAATTATACAATTAATAAGAGTAAGTTATATAATTAAATAATTGCTTTAAAAAATTCTCCAACAATATAATTATTAATTTTATATATAATTTTTTACTCTCTTGTTAAAGTATTTTGATATAATCACATTATCTTCTAATATATATATATATATATAAAGGTGGCCCCAAGGTGGGACCATTTTTTAGCTTGCTCTTCTGAGCTGCTACATATAGCAGTTCAGGGCAAGTCCAACGGCAGTGCTACAAGAGGAGCTAAAAATCAAAAATGAATATTTTAGCAAGTTTTGAGTAATTTCGGCACTCCAACGCCAAAATAGCTTCCCGTGCATGAATCGCTATTTGTATCAACTCATGTATTGTTGATACAAATAATTTTATAAAAAAATTTGTAATTTTTTTATTGTTGGATAGTTTTTCATAAATAATTATTTAATTATATAATTTACTCCTATTAATTATATAATTAAACTACATATAAAATAATTGCACTATATTTAAAATAATATAAAAAAATAACTCTTACCATTTGAACACACATCAACAAAAAAGCTATATAAACACTATTCAAAGAGCTATTTTACAGATTTGACTCTTAAAAATTACTCTTACTATTGGACTTGCTCTCAGGGAGGGAATGCCATTTTTACTTATACAAATGGCATCCCCATTGCAGTGTAATAAACAATGTAGATAAAATAGCTCAACAATTTTTTTTTATTTAAGACACTCTGCCACTTCGAGATTTCTTATTATAAATTCAAATAATGTTTGGCACAGAGTTATATGCAAGAAAGAAAGAAAAACGAAGGTGAATGTGTGATTGGCAATTACAATTATACTCCGTTTTAATCATGCGCTTGGCCTAGACATAAAAAACATATATTATGATATTTAACTTCTCGTCACATGAATTATTTATTAGATTATGTTTTAAAATTTATTTTTAAAAATACTTTTAATGTGTCGTGGATCGAAATAACTCTCGAAAACAATAAAATAGAGTGGAATATATGGGGATAAAGATGTATTTTCCTCATAGGTTTTTTATGATTGTTAACAAGTAAAGGGGTGTGTCGGTAATTACTCAAAAAAATTAAATACTCCACGTGCGTTGTTAAGATGTGACTGCAGTGTTCACGCGCACGTGCTGATCGGACAGTTAAAATAAAATCTTTCATTGTTTTTTATTATTAACACAATAAAAACAACAATAATAATAATAATTTAATTGTTTTTCTTACTTATTTTTTTTGTTAATATTTTATAAGGTTTTTTTCTTGTGACAATTTGATAGTTTTTATTGTTTTGACAGTAATAACAATGATAATTTTTATTTTATTTTGTTTTATTTTTTTGATTGATCTTTTGTTAAAGTTTTTAGGATTTTTTTAGTCTTTTATTTATTTATTTTTTTCTTTCATAGTAATGGTGGGGGTGGTGGTGGTGGGGGTGGTGATATTTTAATTGTTTTTCTTTCTTACTATTTTGTTAATGTTTTTTAGTTTTTGTTTCTCAGAATAATTTGATAAATTTTATTGTTTTGATAGTAATGACAATGATAATTTTAGATGTTACAACTCCGATGTTGTTGTTGTTGTTATAATAGAGTGCGTGTTAAAGAATAATATAAATCATATCATGGGGCCTCACTTACAAGCTGAAGTTTTTATGTGAGAGGGTTCCTTAACAATGTGTTAATCTAGTTCATTATATTAAAGTTTACATATACAAATTTTACATTTTAATTTTGATCTAGCAAATCTTATAAGAATTGTTTGTTCAACCAGTAACATAGAGCGGACATTTTTTAATTTTCAAGCTAAATTATTTTTTCAATTAATAATTTTTTAGATGTTAAGACTTCGATATTACTTGTTGTTATAATAAGGTATGCTCATTTGTTTCATTATATCAAACTTTACATGTATAAAATTATAAATATTCTATATTGATCTCAATAGATATAAAAATTATTTACTTGACTCGTGACGTAGTGCAACCGGCAACATCACAAGGATTGATTTAAATGTTGGGAAAAACCATGTTTTCCCATATTTTTGTGTTGACAAATTTTCGAGGCAATTACCTATTTATGTCTCTTTGATGTTAAAGCTTCGATATTGTTATTGATGTAATGTGTATTGATGTGTTGTATCATATCAAATTTTGCATGTGTAGATATTATATTTTATCTTTAAATTAGTGAAAACTATAAATTGATTCAAATTCAACAATTATAAAAATTAAATGTTGACTGCAACGTAGTGCGGACAATCTAACTAGTAAATTAACTAAACAATAAACGGCGTACCGGTTTTATTGCACACACAGACTCATTTAACTATTTATTGCGACAATATAATTACCATTTTGCCCCAGTGTCTGAAAAATTTAACCCTAGCACCGGGGTATTTTAAAATTTTCCAGAGACAGATGATATTTCCGAATTTATCGCACAATAAAACAACGAAAATAAATCTCACAAACTACAAAATAAGGCAAATCGAATCGGGATACTTTAACAATTTTTAGGGGACATGGACGGTATTTCTGAATTTATTGCACAGTAAAACGACGCTTTTAGCCCTCCTAAACGACAAAACATGGTCACCGGACCCGGGGGTATTTATGCATTTTCCGCGTTGGATTTTTCTTCGTAGCTTTTTCCACAAAAAAAGCTGGCATGACCCTCCTGTGGTTTGCAAATGGTGAAACTGGCATTGACTGGTATTTCGCTTGGATCTGGTTGTTTAAAGAGTCCACGAGCAGGGCAAAAATGGCATGCTGCATCACGATGCTGTCATCATAACAAGATCACAATTACTTAGACATGAGAATGGAAGACAGGGAAATAAAGGGAAAAAGAAATTTAATTTGAATCCCCATGAACTTCATGAAAAAAATAAAAAGGCAAAAGGATTTAGAGTAACCTCTCTTCTTCTTTGAAACCAAGATTATGCGGATGATTTTCAGACATGTTCTGCAGCTTGTTTTTGCTAGAGAGATGCTGTCTTTGGAGTTTGGAACCATGATAATGCTTTTTATTTATAGAAGAGGGAAAAGACCATAGTGGACCCCACAAATGAGCGGGGTGGGGTCAAGAGACGTCTTTCCTTTTGTTTTAGACGTTCTGGCAATTTTGTCAAAGACGTCTTGGCGAAATTCGACGTCCGGAATTACTAGAAATTAATTAATCATAGCTGACGCGAATTTAAAAGAAGAAGAAAATCGGTCCACACTCCGTGGATATTCCTCAGTCTCGAAATTGGTTTGGTCACTGCCACGTGGATTCGGCAAGATTTCCAAAGCCCAGGGCTCTGTGCTGTCTAATAGCGATCCAAACCTGGTGAGATAATGAGCCCAATATTAGCCCAAATGTCTTGGTCCCAGGAAGCCCATCATGAACACAGGTGATTAATTTAATTAATTGAGAGAGAGAGAGAGAGAGAGAGAGAGAGAGAGAGAGAGGGAGGGGTTGTTCAAGATGTGTTTTCAAAACCTGTCGTTTTCTCTTATAGATACGATGAGTTAAAAATAAAATAAATAAAAACCTTGCAATTATTCACCATACCTTTTTTAACACAAAATGGGTATGTACTCTGTGCTTTATAGATATGCTGACCACGGGATAACCAGGTTTTCTAACAGAGCATTGCATAAATAATAAGCCAATTCATTAAATATAATACACGTGATATTTTCTCTGAGATTACTTTTTTCAAGTATAGATCAAGCCCATGGTGCATAAACACAAGGTCTGGATATTTTAGGATATGCTAAAGAGGGAGCCTTTGTTTAGTGCTTTATTTTTATATAATAATATAAATTATTATTATTATTATTATTATTATATTGATGTATTATCAAACAAATATCCTTTTAAAAATAGCACATATCAAACTCTCAAACAAACTCTCAAGCATTCATTCAATCACTTTGACTGAAATTAAACTATTAAACTTATCAGACTATAAAAACACTAGGATCTTTATGATGATTTGCTATTTATATAAACATTAAACATGTTTTTTATCTCTCCTAATTGCATCATATCATGTTTTTATTAGTTAGGGCATGGGGTCAAAGGGATTGAGATCTACACAACAAATCTTAAATTCGAGATAGGACGTTTATTTTTATAAGAATTTAAAATAATTAAAATTTTACGTGCTTACATGATATATTTTTCAGAGGATTAGGTTTCTTCCGGTTCAAAACAAAAATCTTATCCAACTTTCCATTTTAGAGAATCATCTTGGCAGTGATTGGATGGGTTTATTGTTTTTCCTCTGAAAAGATCACGCCGGGTTGCTTTATCAACAACAAACAAAATTACTCGACTATTAACGTGTGGGAGTAATGTTGAACTTGAGATTATGGGTGTAATAGAACAATTCTAGGTTATTCATTTATATTTATCCAAAATAAAATAAAATAAAATAAAAAATAAAAGGACAGTGCTGGCAGAAAAAAATAGCCTGGAAATTTTAGATATTTTTAGAGTCCAGCCGTATTTATTTTGTGTCCAAAAATAATAAAATATAGATTTAAGGTTAAAATAATTTATTATTTAATAAATCTGCAAGATAATTAATCCTTTTAAACTTTGAATAAAAAGAAAAAATAATGGATTTATTAAAAATAAAGCATCGAGATTAAATAAAAATAAAATGGGTATGTACTCTGTGCTTTATAGATATGCTGACCACGGGATAACCAGGTTTTCTAACAGAGCATTGCATAAATAATAAGCCAATTCATTAAATATAATACACGTGATATTTTCTCTGAGATTACTTTTTTCAAGTATAGATCAAGCCCGTGGTGCATAAACACACGGTCTGGATATTTTAGGATATGCTAAAGAGGAGCCATTGTTTAGTGCTTTTAAATTATTTTTATATAATGATATAAATAATAATTATTATTATTATTATTATATTGATGTATTATCAAACAATATCCTTTTAGAAATAACACTTATCAAACTCTCAAACAAACTCTCAAGCATTCATTCAATCACTTTGACTGAAATTAAACTATTAAACTTATCAGACTATAAAAACACAGGATCTTTATGATGATTTGCTATTTATATAAACATTAAACATGTTTTTTATCTCTCCTAATATCATCATATCATGTTTTTATTAGTTAGGGCATGGGGTCAAAGGGATTGAGATCTACACAACAAATCTTAAATTCGAGATAGGACGTTTATTTTTATAAGAATTTAAAATAATTAAAATTTTACGTGCTTACATGATATATTTTTCAGAGGATTAGGTTTCTTCCGGTTCAAAAAAAAAATCCTATCCAACTTTCCATATTAGAGAATCATCTTGGCAGTGATTGGATGGGTTTATTGTTTTTCTTCTGAAAAGATCACTCCGGGTTGCTCGATCAACAGCAAACAAAATTACTCCACAATTACCGTGTGGAAGTAATGTTGAACTTGAGATTATGGGTGTAATAGCACGATTTTAGGTTATTCTTTTATATTTTATCCAAAATAAAATAAAAATAAAAAATAAAAAGGGTAATGGTGGCAGAAAAAAAATAGCCTGGAAATTTTAGATATTTTTTAGAGTCCAGCCGTATTTATTTTGTGTCCAAAAATAATAAAATATAGATTTAAGGTTAAAATAATTTATTATTTAATAAATCTGCAAGATAATTAATCCTTTTAAACTTTGAATAAAAAGAAAAAATAATGGATTTATTAAAAATAAAGCATCGAGATTAAATAAAATAAAATAAAATATTGACGGTAACACGGGGTAGAAGCCAGAAATTTACGTATAGAAGTGAATAAATAGTAAAATAGCATTGGATGAACAGGTTTTGACTATAAGATTATTGTTCAAGGTTGTCATCCTTTTTAAACATGCCATCCAGATAATATCTTTATTCAAAACAGCGATATATTCAAAGAAATCATTTTGACAAATGACTAGACATGATTAAAATGACCGTACAATAGCCAAAACGATCACAGTAACCAAAATGGTTATGTCGTTTTAGCTATTGTCCAATTTTGGATGATTTGCGTGTTTTTAGCGTAAAAACATTCATAAAATCATAGTATTTGTTAGCATGAATGTTTATTTGCTTCATTATCTTGGAGAGTTAATTTTTTTAAAATTTGGATAGAATTTTCTTTATGTAAAAATTATAGCCAAAATCTTTTTCACTTTAAAAAGTTTTAAATACCACAACAATCTCAGTTCCCTTAAATTGTTAGGTTTACTTAGCTACTTTAAAAATAAAGAGGAAAAGAAGTAGGTGACACCGACAGGGTGGAGGACAAAAAAACGTGTTTTGTATTTTGATATACAGATGTCGTGGGTAAAACGACAGAAAACACCGGGACGCCCTCGTGGACATGAACTAGGAAGCGCCACGGACTACTTGAGCAATCATGGGCTCGTTTCAAGACGCATCAAAGACGTATCTTATAGTCAAAGACGAATACTTCTCCACCTCATATCACCATGTTTTCAAACCCATGCTTTGTAGGCATTGTCCACGCATGAGAGAAAAGGGGACCGGTTCAAGGCATCGATGGTCTGGTGAGTGCCACGTGAATCCAATTAGATTTTCAAAGCCCAGGGTTCTGTGCTGTAAATCCTCTACATTAGCAGCAAACTTATTAAACACATTTGATTCAGTAGTTTGATTTGGTTAATAGCTGTAAATGCTATTCCGGCCATGCCAGTGAAAAAATCGGAACGTCCCGCTTGTTCTGGAAATTCCAGCCGGAACATCCGAATCACTTGGATATGTCGTTTCGGACATAAAAAAAAATAACTGCAGCACCCCGTCACCCTCTTTCCCATATCAATTTCACTCAAAATCTCCCTAAAACCTTATTTTTATCGATTGAACAACCTAAAACCAATATTCAAAGTCTCGATCGAAAAATAATTGTTACCTGTGTTCTTGAGTTCCAGGCAAGCGAGAGGGAGAAGGCTTTTGATGATCAGTAGAGCAAGAGAGAATGTACACGAGAGAAGAGCACATGAAATCAGGAAATCAATGAAAGCAGATGATTTGTTGATTTCCTTATCAGCTCTTCGTTTTTGTTAGAGAAACGAAAGAGAGAGAGAGTCTCAAGCTCAAGCGATCGGGACTCGGGAGGAAGAAAATAGGTGGGTAAGCGTGAGGTGATTGTGATCTGCAATATATATATATTGAAAATGTGAAAATCAAAACAATAAAAAATATATATATTATAAAAAAATAAAATTATTGTTAACTTTGATTTTATAAGAAATAAAAAAATTAATTTTTAATTTTTAAGTTTTTTCATATATATATATATATATATATATATATATATATATATCAACAAAGTACAACTCCAAAATCGAACGCTCTGCTTTTAATAAAAAAGCTAGAATGACGACAGAAACAGTATTGACAATTTTGATTTGAATGTACCGGGTTTAAAAAAAAAAAGAAGTTAGAATAATATTTCTGAACGTTAAATACATACGAAATATTTTAAAAGAAACTTTGCTCCAAAATGGTTAAATTAAAAGGTAAAAAACTAAAAGATGAGATATATTAATCTTAATATAAATTGAAAACTTATTTTAAAATACATATAACTAATCACCTTCGTACTTACAGTCACCCCACCTTTTAATCTCTTTCCCTTCCATTATCTCCTTTAAACTAAATGTTATCAGCTAATTATTATTTGTTTTTATTTTCCCCAATTTAATCGATGCTACTTTACAACCAAATATATTCTATATAAATATATAATTATATATTAAAATCCGATCAATGAACACCACAACTAATAATCACTTTTATCATGGGTGGTCTCTCTTTTATATTCTCTTAAAAAAAAATTGGTTTGCATTGTAGATCAAGCCCATTCAAAGTTTAACAAAATCAAAATGACACCCCCTTCCACAGAACCACGGGATGTTGAGGGTGAGAAAACAGAGAAAGGAAGAGAAACCCAGAGAGGACAAGACTCCATCTGCTAGGTGGGTAACTATACACCAGGGGAGGAATGCTCTGAATCGGTGATCTAAGCACAGACTTCATCATATTAAGCCCCTCAATGAAACCAATCTCAGCTAAGCCCTCACTTAGCCCCTCAATGAAACCAATCTCAGATAACTTTGCAAATCCCGTACCTCATACAAACAAAAAGAATCACTATCCTGATCTATTTGGAACTTGCAAGGACCTACACACTGGTCTGGCTTGGTTTCTCTCTGGGCTCCTCGCAATTGCAATTAGTTTTCCCAAGCATGTCAAGTACCCCATCGGTTGTTTGGCTTAGCAACCGGCACGAGATCCTGACATGATTCGTGTGCTAATTTCACAAATAAACAGGACCACAAGATGGAGATGATGCAGGCCAAAATCAGGGCAAGAGTCATTAGAAGCGAATCGTAGCAAGGGCGCCGCAAAGAGGCGGATATTGCCGACAAGTCTCTCGTGAACCGATTTCTTCGTCCGAGTGTAACCTCGACCACCGATGCGGTGGCGTATATAAACAGAGCAGCAAAAAATGCTGACATGACCCTCCTGTGGGTTTCAAATGGAGAAGCTGGCATTGACTGGTATTTCGCTTGGATCTGGTTGTTTAAAATGTCCACGACCAGGGCAAAAGCGGCATGTCTGCGCCATGATGTCGTCATCAAAACAAGATTAAAATTAATTAGACACGAGAATAGAAGACAGGGAAATAAAGAGAGAAGGAAATTTAATTTGAATCCCTATGAACTTGATGACAAAAATTAAAGGCGAAAGGATTAAGAGTAACCTCTCTCCTTTGAAACCATGATTAAGCGGACTTGTTTACGCCATTTTCTGCAACCTTTTTTGCTAGAGAGATGCTCTGTGGAGTTTGGACTCGAGGTAGCTCGGACAGATAGGTGAAGTGCTGTTTCTTCATTGATAAAATTAAGGCCTTTATAGACGACGAGCCCGCTTTTCTTGCATCTGCTGTGCAATAGCGAGATAAAAGGAGTGAGGCTAGGAGCTGGTGGGTTATTAAGGGGATTGGTTATTATTTTGTTATTAATTATATTTGTTATAAGTTTATTATTAATTATATAAATAATGTTAAAAATATAAATTTAATATTAAAATGAATTAAAATATAAATAATGTTTACATAATATGTGTTTTTTAGTATATAAAATATAATTTAATATTAACATAATCTAAAAATTAATTAAAATATAAATAATTTTTACATAATATATGTTTATTAACATAAAAATACATTTTAATATTAAAATAATATTAAAATGAATTAAAATATAAATAATGTTTACATAATATGTGTTTTTTAGTATATAAAATATAATTTAATATTAACATAATCTAAAAATTAATTTTTATTATTTTAGTAGGATACTAGAATTATCCCAAAAGGGTGCTGGAGCAGATTTTATATAACAAATATATTTTATATATTTTTAAAATATAAAAATATTTTTTTAATATTAAAATAATCTAAAAATTAATTAAAATATAAATAATATTCACATAATACATGTTTATTAATATAAAAAGCAAAACACAATATAAAAAAACTTGTTAAACAAACACGTGAAACTGATTATTATTAATATCAAACTCAAAATCAATTTTAACTAAACACTTTAAAACTATTATCAAACCATTATGACATAACACCCGAAGTTTTGAATCATGGCTGACCCACCCACCCACCCCCAAATGGGTGGAGCCCACACCCGAATTCTTGGATCATAGCTGACCCCCCACAAATGGGTGGAGCCGTCAAAAGGCGTCTTTCGTTTTTGACACCTTTCCAAAGACGTATTTGCACGGACGCACGAATCCAAAAATAAAATATAAAGAGTAAAAAATTGAAAATCGTTAAATTACATCCTGTTGTCAAGTCTAATTCTATACACTGCTTTTGGTTTTCTGGAAAAATACTAACAGTATTGAAAAGTCAATATTTTCTCAAGACTTAACTAATTTATATTTAAAAAATAAAATATTTTTATTTAAGAAACATTGAGACTGTTTCATTTATAAACAATTAATTGGAAAATAAAAAAAACTATATAGACTGTTAATCACCATCTAACGTTCTTAATCAATCCTGGTATTTATTTATTTAAATTTATTGCGAATATCTGATAATATCGACATGCGAAACAACGCTTATTTGGTATGTTCAGTGAATAATATTTTTTCCTTGGCACGAGTCAACTATAAATGAAATTTCATAAATAGACACTCATCCAATCCTTGATGGATAATGCCGAAGAGGGAAACTCTGCTTCATTTATTGTTAAGCAGCACAAAGGAACGAAAATGATTGTGAATGAGTGGAAACTTCCAGAATGGCAGTAGACGCGGAAGAGTTTTTTTTCTTCTTTTAAAACAATTAAGAAAGCAAATGGGCGAGACGTCCTGGGGCTAAACTGTAAAATGGGCGAGCAAACAAAATGAATGGAGGTGAAAGACTGATTCAATCGACGATTGAGAGATTGACACGTCGAATCCTGTAAGGTTTTAGTCGTCCATTCAAACACGTGCTCTATCCTTTCCTTTCGATTAATGGATTGATAGTTTATTGTAGTTATCTTAATCACTTCGTTACCTATAAATTAAACGAGAAGGAGTTTCATTGCAATCTTGTCACGTAATATTATTTATTGTGATGGTTTTTTTATCTTTCATTTCTTTTTACTAGATTATTTTTTATAAATTTTTTATTTGTTTTTTTTATAATTTATTCTATTTTCAAGATATAAATTGCAGGGTTAATGAGTTGATTTGGTTAGCCCAATATTTTTTTTCTTCTCATTTTTATTCTAAGCTGGTTAAGATTTAGATTTTATAATTTTTGTTTACTTTTTATCAAGTTATTATAACTTGATGACTAGTGAATATTGCATGGCAGATTAACCCAAGTTGACTCATTTATTTTATTTTATTTTATCATGCAACAATAGTTTGGTTAAAAAATAAGATTCATGATCTGAGGCATAATTTGAGACCACAAGTCTTTCGACATTAAATCTTAATTTTAATGGGTTGATCTTATTTTATGATATCGAGTTACGAGTATGACAGAGTTAACCTGGTTAATTTAATTCTTTTCTTTTCTCGCTAGCTTCCACCAAGTATTAGTGTATTGGTTCGAGAATTACTAGGCTTCGTGTTTTATTCTTGTTTGATTTCTTACTAGATTATCCGACTCCATGCCTCAATAACAACACTTGATTGGGTGGCCTTGCTTATTTTTTGTTATTTCTTAAAAATTATTTTCTATAAATTTCATTGTTCAATGTTGAGCCTACATGGCTAATCAGGAAATGGGTATTTTGATTTGTTTTGTATTTTACGTGGTTATTCAGTCTTATGACCGTAATCATGTATTTGATGAGTAAGTGAGGTTAAATTATATTTTTCTTTTCTTTTACAAAGTTAATAAATAATGTGATCCGGATTGTGAGTTTAGCATATTGACTTAAGTTTTTCTTTTAATTGATTTAATTTATTATTATTATTGTTATTGTTATTGTTATTGAATAAAAATGTCAAAAATCTATACATATAGTTTTTGTAAAGAAAAAATATATTACATTCAACAAAACACAAGATAAATAACTAGTATATATACACACACCACTTGATGGCTCTGGCGTCTATCTTTATACCACCAGGAACAAAGTCTGACAGATCAAAAGCCGAACTCGGAATATTTGTTGTATGCCCACGGTGACGACCATACAGGTCATAAGAACTCCGGTCCTGAAATAGGACAGAGAACCAAGGATCCAATAAAAAAACTATAAAAAAATGAAATCATAAAGAGTAAATCAGGTCAACATAATTTTAATTAAGTTTATTTTCATGTTTTAATGGTTAATGCGCGGGGGTTATGCTGCGATCGCGGGTTTGATGTTCAGGAGGTGCAATATTTTAAATAATAATAATAATAATAGATGACTTGTTAAAAAGGCAAAAAAAAAAAAATATACAAGTTTAAGCTCACGGGTCTTTCGTGGCAATATGCTTGGGCTTTTTAATAGGTCCAGTCTAGCTCAGGCAAAAATGAGTTTTTTTCAAATTATTTTTAATATTGCGTTTTTAGTTAATATTATTATTCAAGTATCAGATTGATTATAAAATATTTTATATAATTTTTATCATATTATAAAATAAAAAAAGGTGGACTGAGATTTTTCAAGTCTAGATAGTTGTTTTAAGATTAATAAAAAATTATATATATATATATATATATATATATATATATATATATATATATAATCTGGGTATTATTTTGTAAAATTTTGTTTACATTCCAAAAAAAATAGTGTCAACCCACAACAAAAGGTCATGCTACAAACCGTGCAGGGTCAAGAATATTTTAACTTGATTGGCTAACCGATATGTATTTTGCTCGTAACCAAACTTCAAGACAAACATTTCTTTTAGCGTGTTGACCATAGCTGGAGATAAAAAAAACTCTGCCAGTCCTATTTAATAATAAAATTTATTTCATTTTATATTTTTACATGGCAGGTCAATTCCTCAGAATCAACCTCTTTTCAGGTACTATTCTTTAAACATACAAATATTTTTTTTTAAAAAAGAAAAAACATGGAGGGTGGGGGGAGGAGAACAGCCAGAAATAGACAGAAACAAGATTTTTCCCATGCCAATTACTCCATCTCAGGACATGTAGTATTGATCTAGACATTTGGCTGATCTGGTTCTGCCTTACGGCCTCTCACCCTCTTCAACATGTCAAACAACTTACTAGTTGACTGGCATAAAATGCTGTACAGATCTAGGCTGGATTCATAAGCGATTTGCATAAATAAACAGGCCCATACTGCAGAAAAATGCACCCCAAAATCGGAGCAAGAATTGACAGGAGCAATATTGCAGCAAGGGCACTGGCAAAGAGTCGCAGATTGCCAACTAGTGTGCTGTAAAGGGATTCTCGAGCTCGGAGCATAACCTCGGCCACCGATGCCGTTGCATAGACAAAAAGAGCAAGAAGAAAGGTTGACATGGTAACGTCGTGGCTGTCAAACGGAGAGGCTTTTATCGACTGAAACTTCACTTGGATTTGATTGTTTAGCGTCCCAACCAAGAGGGCAAATATTCCATGCTGCATAATTATGCTGTCATCACAATAAAATTTAAAATCGCTCAGCAAGCAAAAACGAAGAACAATTTAAGAAGCTGATTGCTCGAGTGAAGCTTCAGCACTGGAAAAAAGAAAGATTGGAGTGAAGGAAGCATTAGTACGAGAAAGAGAGCGTGAAAGAAATAATTTAGACTAACCTTTCTTTCTCGAATGCAGGATTTGGGCTCTGGTTCTCAGCCATTCTGCTCTGATTTATTTCTCTGCACAGATAATGAATGATCAAATGGATGTCTGAGTGTTTGTGGTGAATTTGCTGGTGGAGATGCAGCTTTATTTATATGTTCAGGAGGGGGGATTTCAGGCTGACATTTTCTGTGTGTTTTCATTGGTGGAACTTCGTGTGGGCCCTATCTTCGAAGCCTGGATGATCAATAAAATACCCGAAAGTCAAAGTTCGTCTTCGATTTTGTACCAAGACGCAAATTCAGATCCCTGTGTCTCACTAGACAATCTAACTCCATCCCTGAAATAAGAAGACTTGCAATCATGCATAAAAAATTAGCAGGCCAGTCAAAGTCTTCAACTTTTGCAATTGAAGGCTTCCTTTTGCAAGAAAAACAAAATTACTTTCTACTCTGCTTGCGATCAAAACCATACAATTATACGATTTTAATGAAGATTTCTCGTCATTTTTCTATCATGTACACACAGACACATATAAACATCGTTTCTCCTTCTTTCTCCTTTCTGTTTTTTCCTTCGTTTCTCAATGCAATAAGCTCACAATCTCAATTCCTAAAAGATTTTATAATACATTTAAAACTCTGTCATTTATCCTTTTTATTACAAAATACTTTATAATAAGTTTTGCAGAGTAACTTTTTTTAATATTATGTGTTTTGCCTAACATTCTTTTAGATTTTTTTAAAAAATCAAAGACTTGTTATCATCCAGATTTATTCCTGTTAATTGTTATAATTATTAAAAATATCCAAGACTTATCATAATGAGTTTTAAGTTTAATAGTTTTTAAAATATATGATTTACAAACATAAATATTATTTTTCTCTATTTTACTATCACAGTTTGATTTTAATGGAATCAAGATTCACGAATAATGATAATATAAAAAATATTACAGCTATCAACTATTTTACAAGTAGAGAGGTGTGATATTAAGGGAAAATATTATTAAAGATTATTTTCATAAGGATAAAAATAATAAGAATAAGCTTATTGATTATTTTTTAAATATTTTTTTGATACCATCACATTAAAACAATCCTAAAATATATTAAAATAATATTTTTTAATATATATACATTAACAAAAAAAATAACATGTTGAATAGCCTAGCCACCATACTCTTCATCCGTTTCCTCTAACACGTTGTATAACCTTGTCTAAATAAAATCAATAAATTAAGGTCTTTTTTGTTTAGAAATATATTCAAAATAATGTAGTTTTTTTACAAAAAATAATTTTGATATTTTTATACCAGAATAATCTAAAAATACCAAAAAAACAATAACTTATTAAAATAAAAAAAAAATATTTTAAAAAAAATGCTTTTGAAGTGTTGTGAGAAACAACCCTATGAGTAAATTAATTTGATTGCTAAAATAGCAGCATTTAGCATTGCTTTATTCACCATAAGTAGATCATTTGAAGAACCCAGATTTTATTTTACAACGCGGCATCATCTTGATGGGTTATTTATCGGTGACTAACTAAATGATTAAGGAGGATAAATGAGTATGTACTCGGGTCATCGTTAAGTATGAAAGTGAAGATGTTTTTTTTTTAAATGATGTTTGAACAATAAGACATCATAATTATACAATTGAAATCAATCAAAAATTTTATTGAAGAAACCAGGAAGAAAAATAAAATCAAAAGATTAGAGACTGAAATAGAATAATTAAAAATATACATGATTGTCATGCATTTTGCTATTATATGAGAGAGAAAAGGAAAAAAAAACTATCCACCATAAAATCCCCGGCTACCTTCACACGACACGTGTCCCATAAGAAGGAAGAGGACATGACAGTTCATCCAGTGACACGACGAGCATACATTTTTCACCATTAATAGACACTAAACGTGTTGTCTGAAAGACGAGTACACATGAAAACTAATGGCACATATGGATGATGCACCTATAATAACCCTGAGAAAAAACAAAACAAAAAAATATAGAATTACATAATCACCCATGGACCCAGCGATAATCACAAACAAAATCTAAAGTGAAACTATCATCATGCTCCCAACATCAACCCTTTGGTTTTATCATTTACAGGGATATTAAAGTAGTTTGATTGTGCAAAAACATGAAAAACCTAAAATACCCCGTCGTTGTCCTCCTGCCCTACGTCCCACCCGAGAGCAAAGTCATCATTTCATTGTTCAAGATAAGGCAAAAAGTTAAAAATAACCCTGAATCGTCATGAGTAAATTGATAATTTCATTGTGTAAATAAAAATGAGAAAAACCAAATTACACCTAGAGAATTTACAAATATCACATGAATTATTTATTAGATTATGTTTAATAATTTTATTTATTAAAATTACTTTTTATTTGATATAATAATGGTAAATATAAACAATCTTATAATTGATTAAATATAGTTAGGAAAAATAGATATCATGCAAGGATGATCTTTTTAAAAATAAATTTTATTTATAACACACACACACACGAATTAAAATAATTTTTTCAAAATTTTAATATGTATAAAATATTCATAAATAAACTACTATTTAAAAACAAAAATAAATAAAAGAAAAAAGATATTAATTTAAAATCTATTTTTTTTTAAATAAATATAAAGAACATCAAATTTATAAAAATAAAGTTCAGTAAAAAAAAAGGATAAGCATTGGCGAGCAACTGAGCATAGCAAGTCGGGCCGAGGCACGTCTTTATTTTATTAATACACTAGCATGAGACATAAATGATCTTGTAGACTATACACTACCTGAAGCTTTAGAGGGTGTTTGGTAGTAATTTTAAAAATTATTTTTGAAAGAAATTAAATTTTTTTATTTTTATTTTTGATTTTAAATGAATATATTTTATTATTTTTATTCGATATCATAAAATATTTTTAAAAAATAAAATAATATTATTTTAATATATTTCAGTACGAAAATCATTTTTAAAAACTACGGTATTCAATTGTAGATTGCATGTAGGGACGCAATTGAATAGAAACACAGGCAGTGTCCTTGAGAGAGCATGTTATTGCTAATTGAACGAAAAAGGCTCGGCTTAGTAAATGGTAGAATGCTTGATATGATTCATATGCCGGTGACATAAATAAACAAATCCACGGAACAGAAATGATTAACCACTCCCAGGCTGGGACAAGAAGCACCAGAAGGAAAACTGTAGTGAAGGCACCGGCAAAGAGGCGGGTGTTGCCGACAAGACTCAGGTAACCTGATTCCTGGATCCGCGGTGTAACCTCAGCCACCGAAGCTGTGGCGTATATAAACAGAGCGACCAAAATTGATGACGTGGCCATCTTGGGAGTATCGTACGGAGAAGGAGGCGTTGATTGGTACTTAACTTGGATCTGTTTGCTTATTGTATCCACGAGCAGAGCGACAATTCCATGATGCACAGAGACGCTGTCACCATTAACAAAATTAAAATGTTTCCGTAAGGTAATTTTACAAAACAGTCTGCATATATGATGCCAGGCGTATCCCTAAAATATTAGTTTGCATCACCAAACTTGACAGGGCTACAGGAATGATTAGAAATTTCACGCGGGTTTTCTTAAGCGACTTCGGATGAATAGAAATTTTGTTGGTGCCTGAATTTCTTACTTTATTCAAGTCACTCCCCACGTTGGGAAAAGTTAACATTCAGTCCTTTATATAGTTACAATTTGGTATACTGACTTTGTAACTATACTAACCAATTAACTGATTGTAACTGAATTGTAAACTGAATACTAACTATCATTATTCATCTAATAAAGCTGAAACAAACATAACAAACCTTCCCTTAAACTGATTATCTTTACAGTAATCAGTTTACACTTTAGGAATTACACATACCCCAAGTTGTTCCCTTAATTTCCCAAATGTATCTAGCTTCAAAGGTTTGGTCATAATATTGCAATTTGTTCTTGAGTACGGCAATATTTGAGCTCCACCACTCCTTCCTTTGAAAGATCACGCAGAAAGTGATATCTAATGCCAATGTGTTTGCTCCGCCCATGCATGATTGGATTCTTGGACAGTTTGATTGTGGAACTATTGTCACAATATATCACACAGCTCCTTTGATTCCACTTCAGCTGACTTAGAACCCTTTGCATCCATATTGCCTGACAAGCACATAAAGCTGCGGAGATGAACCCAGCTTCTGTTGTCGAAAGAGTAACGACTACTTGTTTTTTCGAACTCCATGCTACCGCTCCAGAACTCATAGTAAACACATAGCCTGATGTGCTTCTTCTATCATCCATATCTCCTGCATAGTCACTATCAGAGTAAGCAATTAGTTCATTATCATCATTTTCCCTTTTGTAACAAATTCCCATCTCAGTTGTTCCCCTCAGATATCTCAGTATCCTCTTTATTGCTGTCAAATGTAATGTCGTGGGCCTCTCCATGTACCTGCTCACCAAACTCATTACATACATCAGATCAGGTCGGGAAACAGTTAAGTACATTAAACTTCCAATGATTTGTTTGTACTGAGTGAAATCTGTTTGTGTGCCTCCCTCATCCTTCATCAATTTAAATCCCAGAACCATAGGTGTTTTTGTAGGGTTGCTGCTCTCCATCCCAAACTTCTTTAATATCTCCTCTGCATACTTCCTTTGTGTGATGAAGATTCCTGAACTGTTCTGAATTACTTCAACTCCCAAAAAGTATTTCATTCTTCCTAAGTCAGTCATGTCAAACTCACTTTTCATTCTGCCTTTGAAATCATTTATCAACCCCTTATCATTTCCAGTAAAGATTAAATCATCAACATATATGCTGACAATTATCACCTTCCCTGCCTCATCACACTTTGTGAACAAAGTGTGTTCACTGAAGCATTTACCAAACCCTTCCTTGATGAAGTAAGCTTCTATCTTACTATACCAGGCCCTTGGTGCTTGCTTCAGCCCATACAATGCCTTCCGGAGCTTCAAAACCTTTTCTTCTTCCCCTCTCTTGACAAACCCTTTTGGTTGCTGAATATATACACTCTCCTCCAATTCTCCATGTAAAAATGCACTCTTCACGTCTAATTGATAGACTTCCTAGCCATGATGAGCTGTTACTGCCAGTATTAGTCGAATAGTGTCCCACCTAGCCACGGGAGCAAAGACTTCTTTGTAGTCAATACTATGTCTTTGAGCATACCCCAAGGCCACCAACCTGGCCTTATGCTTATCAATTTCCCCTTTTTCATTCAGCTTTATTTTAAAGATCCACTTGACTCCAATTGCTTTTTCTCCTGCAGGTAGGTCTGTTAACTCCCATGTTCTGTTTTTCTCTATGAATAATATTTCACTTTCCATAGCCTTTTTCCATATGGAACTCTCTGCAGCCTCTTCATATGAGCTTGGTTCTCTTGTTTCTGTGTACATAATCATATCCTCAACTTCATCACTGTCTGACAGCCCTTCTCCATTCACAAAGTCTCTCATCCACTCTGGTTCCTTGCTTCTTCTTCTCAGTGTTCCGATTCCACTCCCGTAACTAAGCGACTCCAAAATTTCCAGCCCTGGCTCCAGGAGTCCGAACTAGCAGCCCCAAGGTTTCTCTCATAACCTTGCACTTCTTCAAGCTGCAGGTGTTCAATTTCAGCCCCATTACTGAATTTTCTTCTTCAACTAATTCGGCAATGAACTGCATTGCCGGCTCGACTTGTTTCAACAAGCAGACTTCATTTTCATTGTCCCCCCATTCTAGTATATCCTCAGCTTCCACCTCAGTTTTATCCCAGTCCCAACTCTCATTCTCATCGAAAACTACATCCCTACTCACCAAAATCTTCTTTGTTACTGGGTTGTACATTCTGTAGGCCTTTGATTCTTTACTCATCCCCAAATGGACACATTTTACACTCTTATTGTCCAGCTTCTTCCTTTTCTGGTCATTGTTGTGGACATACCCAATGCAACCGAATACTTTCAGGTGTAAAACAGATGGTGTTCTGTTTTCCCAAGCCTCCTTTGGAGTCTTGTCCTTTACAGCCATGGTGGGACTCCTATTGAGTAAATACACTGTCCAGTTCACCGCCTCAGGCCAGAATTCCTTTGGGACCCTTCTTTCAATCAGCATGCTTCTGGCTAGGTTCATAATGGACCTGTTTTTATGCTCCGCAACTCCGTTCTGCTGAGGAGTATACGCAGCAGTGAGTTGTCTACCTATGCCATTTGTCTTGCAAAATTCATCAAACTTCTTCGAACAGAATTCCCCTCCCCTGTCAGTTCTTAAACAACATATGGCTTCCCCAACTTCCTTTTCTATCATCACTTTAAAGTTCTTAAAAGTGACTAAGACTTCTTATTTTTCCGAGAAGAAATGCACCCAAGTTTTTCTGGTGTGATCATCTATGAAGGTGATAAGGTATCTTTTCATGCTATGTGACCTAGGGGTTATAGGTCTACAAATATCCGCGTGAATCAATTGAAGCCTCCTAGTGGCTCTCCACTGACTAGCCTTAGGGAAAGGATCCCTATGCTTTTTTCCAATAAGGCACCCTTCACACAACTTTGTTAGGGCCTTTAGAAGAGGTAATCCTGTTACCATCTTCTTATAATACAGGGTCCTCAACCCTTTGTAGCTTAGGTGACCATAGCGACAGTGCCATAAGTGAGTTTCTTCCTCAGTGGCCATTTTAAAACATGCATGTTCATTAGGTGCTACTGCTGCTAACAGTACAAACATCCTATTAGTTGACATTGCACTTTTCATAATCAGTCCTCTCACAGGATCAAACAGTTTACACATGCCATTCTTGATCAGTATAGCCAGCCCCTTCTCCTGGAGCTGACCTATACTTAACAGGTTATTTTTCAATTCTAGGATGTAGTATACTTGGGTAATTATTTGGGTTACACCTTCTACTTCCATTCTTACACTCCCCCTGCCCATTACTACCATCCTAGAATTGTTACCCAATTTCACATACTATCTAAATTCAGAATCAAAGCTAATAAACCATACTTTGCTACCAGTCATGTGATTGCTACAGCCGGAGTCAAGGAACCATACCTCATCCCTCTTTGCTTTATGCATGTCAACGTGAGCCATAAGTAGCATTTCTTCCTCCTCTTCAAGTTCTGCGTAATGTGCTCCCTTCTCCCACAGATCACATTCATACTGGTAGTGCCCTAACTTGTGGCACTTGTAACATTCAACAAGTTCCTTATTGAACTGTTGTCTTCCCCTTCCTCTTCCTCTTCCTCTAGTCCCCCTAAATGTACCGAATGCTCCCCTGCCCCTCCCTCTTGTTGTCCTTTCATCATAGACAACCTTGAGGGCTTGATCTTCTTCCTTGTACTCATCCATTCTTTGTTCATGGACTAGAAGACTACCATGTAACTCATCAATGCTCATACTGTCTAGGTCATTCGACTCCTCTATTGAGCATACTATATAGTTAAATTTAGAGGTCATGGACCTTAAAATCTTACCCACCACAACCTTCTGCTCAATTTGATCCCCATGCTTCTTCATCTTGTTCACCACTGTGAGTGTCCGAGAGAGGTATTTGTCTACCTTCTCTCATTCTTTCATACTCAACAATTCAAACTCCCTCCTCAGTGCCTGTAGCTGAGCTCTTCTGACCTTGGTGGACCCCTGATATTTTTGTTTCATTGAGTCCCAAATTGCTTTGGCAGTTCCTTTATCCAGGATTGTCTCCATTACTTCTCGATCGATGGCTTGGAAGAGAAAGTTTTTGATCTTCATGTCCTTTAATTTGGCTTTTTCTACAAGTTTCTTCTGAGCGTCACTCGCCGTTGTGCCTATGGCGAGTATTGGTGGACCTTCTTCCACCAAGGTCCACATTTCCTTGCTTCTAAGGAAATTCTCCATCATCATGGACCAGTGGTCATAAAACCCCCCAAATTTTGGTATGACTGCCTGTACAAATTGATCTGAATGTGACATTGTTGACCTCTTCTCTCGTGTTTTCCTTTCTTCTCTCGTGTTTCCCTCTTTTCCCTGTGTTTTCCTCTCTTCTCTCGTGTTTCCCTCACCTCTGGTTTTTCAACCTCTCTCTACGCAACACTCTTCTTTCTTCCTTTCTTTTCTTTCTTGAGTCACGATCTGTGGTGGTAAGCAGATCGTAACACGCAGATTTCAAGCACTAGTTTTTCTTCTCCTTTGATCTCGTCTTCAATCTCAGGTTTCTTCTTCTTCAACCATGGATTTCTTGAATTTCCGCGTGTCTCTCTCTATATCTCTATCTCTCGGGTAACAATTGTGGTTTGTCTCTCTCTCTCTCAATCAGTCCCTTTACTTGGGGCTCTAATACCACATGTTGGTGCCTGAATTTCTTACTTTATTCAAGTCACTCCCCACGCTGGGAAAAGTTAACATTCAGTCCTTTATATAGTTACAATTTGGTATACTGACTTTGTAACTATACTAACCAACTAACTGATTGTAACTGAATTATAAACTGAATACTAACTATCATTATTCATCTAATAGAGCTGAAACAAACATAACAAATTTCACAGTGGTGATGATTTAAATTTTAGAGTCAAAGATGTGTTCTTTTTAGTTAAAAAAAAAATCTCTATTTTTCTCTATGCATTTCCATTTTTGTATGACAAAGCCAATAAAGTTTCTATCAAGCAATATTGTTTTTTTAATAAAAAAATAAGTGTCGAAATAAATTTCCGTCTCGCTCTTCGTTATTCATTTATTTCCTTTTATTTTTACTAGAAGTCTAGTTTTCTATATATTGATTTATTGTGATCTCTTAACCAATTTTCAACAAGGAGATAAAAAATAATATTTCGATTATTTTATGTGATTTATATAACAAGAAAAATCAAGCAGTACAATACAGAAAATTGAAAATAATAAAATATATATTTCCTTCTCCTTGATTATTTATGCCATTTGATTTAAAAAAAATTATTTGCCGATCTGAGTCCTCCAGTCCGCGGTCTATATAAAAGTACATTCGTGTGTGTGAGAGGGGACATCTCAAGGCAAATTTTCAAAATGATATTTTAAATAGTGTAAAAATAATATTTTTGTTAATGTGTGCTCCAGTGGTAAAAGATATTTTGGAGAGCCATTTATTTTTATATTATTTTAAATATAATGTAATTATTTGTATGAGGTTTAATTATACAATTAATAAGAGTAAGTTATATAATTAAATAATTATTTTTAAAAAACCCTCCAATAATATAATTATTAATTTTATATATAATTTTTTGCTCTTTTGTTAAAGTATTTTTAAGTAAAAATAAAAACAAATATTTTTTATATAATCATATTATTTTCTAATATATATATAAAAAGTGGCCCCAAGATGGGACCACCTTTTAGCTTGCTCTTCGAGTTGCTACATATAGCGATTTAGGGCAAGTCCAACGACAAGTGCTACAAGAGGAGCTAAAAATCAAAAATGAATATTTTAGCAAGTTTTGAGTAATTTCGGCACTCCAACAAGAAAGCCATTCTGGTAGCCAAAATGGTTTTCCCGTGCATGAGCTGCTATTTGTATCAACTCATGTGGAGAAGCCAAAATTTTGTAATTTTTTTTTATTATTGTTTGATGGTTTTGAAAAAATAATTATTTATTTATATAACTTACTCCTATTAAATGTATAATTAATTGCATAATTAAACTATATATAAAATAATTGAATTATATTTAAAATAATATTAAAAAAATGACTCTCCATTGGAGTACATATCAATAAAAAAAAGCCATATAAAAACTATTCAAGAACCATTTTACAGATTTGACTCTTAAAAATTACTCTTACTATTGGATTTTCTTTCCGGAGGGGATGCCATTTTTACCTCTGCAAATGGCATCCCCATTGCAGATGTAATAAACAATGTAGATAAAATAGTTCAACAATTTTTTTATTTTTGCATGAGGGAATAACATTCCCGCAGGATATGCTCTAATAAGACACTCTGCCACTTTGAGATTTCTTATTATAAATTCAAATAATGTTTGACACAATTATATACAACAAAGAAAGAAAAACGAAGGTGAATGTGTGATCGGCAATTACCATTGTACTCCGCTTTAACTTCTCGTCACGTGAATTATTTATTAGATTATGTTTGAAAAAATTATTTATTAAAAATACCTTTTATATCTCGTGACTAAAATAACTCCTGAAAACAACAAAATAGAATAGAATATATGGGGATAAAGTCGTATTTTCCTCATAGGTTTTTTTATGATTGTCAACAAGTAAAGGGGTGTGTCGTTAATTACTCAATTTTTTTATATATTTTATTCTCCTTCATTATTTATGTCATTTGATTTAAAAAATCAATTGCCGATCCGAGTCCTCCAGGCCATGATCTATATAAAAGTACATTCGTGTGTGTGTGAGAGAGGGGGACGTCTCGGGACAAATCTCCAAAATGAAACTTTGAATAATATAAAAATAATATTTTTGTTGATGTGTGCTCCAGTGGTAAAAAATATTTTGTAGAGACATTTATTTTTATATTATTTTAAATATAGTGTAATTATTTTGTAAGTAGTTTAATTATGCAATTATTTATAGAATTAATAAGAGTAAGTTATATAATTAAATAATTGCTTTAAAAAATTCTCCAACAATATAATTATTAATTTTATATATAATTTTTTACTCTCTTGTTAAAGTATTTTGATATAATCACATTATCTTCTAATATATATATATATATATATATATATATATATATAATCACATTATCTTCTTATATATATATAAAGGTGGCTCCAAGGTGGGACCACCTTTTAGCTTACTCTAAGTAGCAGCTCAGGGCAAGTCCAACAACAGATGCTACAAGGGGAGCTAAAAATAAAAAATGAATATTTTAGCAAGTTTTGAATAATTTCAGCGCTCCAACGCCAAAATAGCTTCCCGTGCATGAACTGCTATTTGTATCAACTCATGTATTGTTGATACAAATAATTTTATAAAAAAATTTGTAAAAAAATAATTTTATTGTTGGATAGTTTTTCATAAATAATTATTTAATTATATAATTTACTCCTATTAATTATATAATCAAACTACATATAAAATAATTGCACTATATTTAAAATAATATAAAAAAATAACTCTTACCATTGGAACACACATCAACAAAAAAGCTATATAAACACTATTCAAAGAGCTATTTTACAGATTTGACTCTTAAAAATTACTCTTACTATTGGACTTGCTCTCAGGGAGGGAATGCCATTTTTACTTATACAAATGGCATCCCCATTGCAGTGTAATAAACAATGTAGATAAAATAGCTCAACAATTTTTTTTTATTTAAGACACTCTGCCACTTCGAGATTTCTTATTATAAATTCAAATAATGTTTGGCACAGTTATATACAGTAAAGAACGAAAAAACGAAGGTGAATGTGTGATTGGCAATTACAATTATACTCCGTTTTAATCATGCGCTTGGCCTAGACATAAAAAACATATATTATGATATTTAACTTCTCGTCACATGAATTATTTATTAGATTATGTTTTAAAAATTTATTAATTAAAAATACATTTTATGTGTCGTGACTGAAATAACTCTCGAAAACAATAAAATAGAGTGGAATATATGGGGATAAAGACCTATTTTCTCGTTAGAGTATAGAAGAAGAATAGTCTAGAATAGTGTAATGTGTATAATAGAGAAGTGCATACATAACAAATGTATGCAAAACATAATTCAATACAACACAATTTAAATTTCAGTTTCCCTCTCTTTTCTCTTTTCTCCCTCTTCCCTTCTCTAAACTAATTCATCTTTCTCTTTCAATTATTTGCAAATTCTCTCAATCCTAACATTTTCCTCATAGGTTTTTTATGATTGTTAACAAGTAAAGGGGTGTGTCGGTGATTACTCCATGTGCGTTGTTAGGATGTGATCATGCAGTGTTCACGCCACGCGTACTGATCGACTGTTAACATAAAATCTTTCATTTTTTCTCATTATTAACACAATAATGATGATGATGATAATAATAAGAATAATAATAATAATAATAATAATAATTTTATTTATTTTTCTTACTTACTCTTTGTTAATGTTTTTGAGTTTTTTCCTCTCAAGATAATTTGATAATTTTTATTGTTTTGACAGTAATAACAATGATAATTTTTATTTTATTTTGTTTTATTTTTTTGATTGATCTTTTGTTAAAGATTTTAGGATTTTTTTAGTCTTTTATTTATTTATTATTTTCTTTCATAGTAATGGTGGGGGTGGTGGGTGGGGGGTAATATTTTAATTGTTTCTTTTCTTAATATTTTGTTAATGTTTTTTAGTTTTTGTTTCTCAGAATAATTTGATAAATTTTATTGTTTTGATAGTAATGACAATGATAATTTTAGATGTTACAACTCCGATGTTGTTGTTGTTGTTATAATAGAGTGCGTGTTAAAGAATAATATAAATCATATCATGGGGCCTCACTTACAAGCTTAAGTTTTTATGTGAGATGGTTCCTTAACAATGTGTTAATCTATTTCATTATATTAAAGTTTACATATACAAATTTTACATTTTAATTTTGATCTAGCAAATCTTATAAGAATTGTTTGTTCAACCAGTAACATAGGGCGGACAATTTTTTTAATTTTCAAGCTAAATTATTTTTTTCAACTAGTAATTTTTTTATCATATATTATTATTATTTTTATTTGCTCGTTTATTAAATTTTGTATGTTTTTTTTAGTCTTTGATTTAATTTTGCTTTTTTCATTATTAGAGCACTAATAATATTAATATTATTATTAATAATAATTTTACCTTTTGTTCTTATTTTCTTTTCTGTTAATTTTTTTTGCATTTTTTTCTCAGGGTAATTTAATAATTTTCATTATTTTGCCAGTGATAATGATGATAATTTTAGATGTTAAGACTTCGATATTATTGTTGTTATAATAAGGTATGCTCATTTGTTTCATCATATCAAACTTTACATGTATAAAATTATAAATATTTTATATTAATCTCAACAAATATAAAAATTATTTACTCGACCTGCGACGTAGTGCAAACTGACAACATCACAAGGATTTATTTAAATGTTGGGGAAAAAACCATGTTTTCCCATATTCTTGTGTTGACAAATTTTCGAGGCAATTACCTATTTATGTCTCTTTGATGTTAAAGCTTCGATATTGTTATTGATGTAATGTGTATTGATGTGTTGTATCATATCAAACTTCGCATGTGTAGATATTATATTTTATCTTTAAATTAGTGAAAACTATAAATTGATTCAAATTCAACAATTATAAAAATTAAATGTTGACCGCAACGTAGTGCGGACAATCTAACTAGTAAATTAACTAAACAATAAACGGCGTACCGGTTTTATTGCACACACAGACTCATTTAACTATTTATTGCGACAATATAATTACCATTTTGCCTCTAGGTTTGAAAAATTTAACCCCGGCACCGGGTATTTTAAAATTTTCCAGAGACGGATGGTATTTTCGAATTTATTGCGCAATAAAATGACGAAAATAGCTCTCATAAACGACAAAATAAGGCAAACCGAATCGGGATACTTTAACAATTTTTAGGGGACGGTATTTCTGAATTTATTACACAAGAAAACGCTTTTAGCCCTCCTAAACGACAAAACATGGTCACCGGACCGGGGTATTTATGCATTTTCCGCGTTGGATTTTTCTTCAGTAGCTTTTTCCACGAAAAGTCGGCATGACCCGGGATATTTATGCATTTTCGCGTTGGATTTTTCTTCGTAGCTTTTTCCACAAAAAGCCGGCATGACCCTCCTGTGGGTTGCAAATGGTGAACCGGCATTGACCGGTATTTCGCTTGGATCAGGTTATTTAAAGAGTCCACGAGCAGGGCAAAAATGGCATGCTGCATCACGATGCTGTCATCATAACAAGATCACAATTACTTAGACATGAGAATGGAAGACAGGGAAATAAAGGGAAAAAGAAATTTAATTTGAATCCCCATGAACTTCATGAAAAAAATAAAAAGGCAAAAGGATTTAGAGTAACCTCTCTTCTTCTTTGAAACCAAGATTATGCGGATGATTTTCAGACATGTTCTGCAGCTTGTTTTTGCTAGAGAGATGCTGTCTTTGGAGTTTGGAACCATGATAATGCTTTTTATTTATAGAAGAGGGAAAAGACCATAGTGGACCCCACAAATGAGCGGGGTGGGGTCAAGAGACGTCTTTCCTTTTGTTTTAGACGTTCTGGCAATTTTGTCAAAGACGTCTTGGCGAAATTCGACGTCCCCGAAATTACTAGAAATTAATTAATCATAGCTGAAGCGAATTTAAAAGAAGAAGAAAATCGGTCCACGATTTTGGTTTGGTCACTGCCACGTGGATTCGGTAAGAATTTCAAAGCCCAGGGCTCTGTGCTGTCTAATAGCGATCCAAACCTGGTGAGATAATGAGCCCAATATTAGCCCAAATGTCTTGGTCCCAGGAAGCCCATCATGAACACAGGTGATTAATTTAATTAATTGAAAAAGAGAGAGAGAGAGGTTGTGCTGGGAGGTAAGGAGGCTTTCGTTTTGTTCAACATGTGTTTTCAAAACCTGTCGTTTTCTCTTATAGATACGATGAGTTAAAAATAAAATAAATAAAAACCTTGCAATTATTCACCATACCTTCTTTTTTACACAAAACGGGTATGTACTCTGTGCTTTATAGATATGCTGACCACGGGATAACCAGGTTTTCTAACACAGCATTGCATAAATAATAAGCCAATTCATTAAAAATAATACATATGGTATTTTCTCTGAGATTACTTTTTTTCAAGTATAGATCAAGCCCGTGGTGCATAAACACACGGTCTGGATATTTTAGGATATGCTAAAGAGGAGCCATTGTTTAGTGCTTTTAAATTATTTTTATATAATGATATAAATAATAATTATTATTATATTGATGTATTATCAAACAATATCCTTTTAGAAATAACACTTATCAAACTCTCAAACATTCATTCAATCACTCTGACTGAAATTAAACTATTAAACTTATCAGACTATAAAAACCTAGGATCCTTATGATGATTTGCTATTTATATAAACATTAAACAAATCATTTTTTTTCTATCTCTCCTAATATCATCATATCATGTTTTTATTAGTTAGGGCATGGGGTTAAAGGGATTGAGATCTACACAACAAATCTTAAATTCGAGACAGGACGTTTATTTTTATAAAAATCTGAAATAATTAAAATTTTACATGCTCACATAATATATTTTTCAGAGGATTAGGTTTCTTCCGGTTCAAAAAAAAAATCCTATCCAACTTTCCATATTAGAGAATCATCTTGGCAGTGATTGGATGGGTTTATTGTTTTTCTTCTGAAAAGATCACTCCGGGTTGCTCGATCAACAGCAAACAAAATTACTCCACAATTACCGTGTGGAAGTAATGTTGAACTTGAGATTATGGGTGTAATAGCACGATTTTAGGTTATTCTTTTATATTTTATCCAAAATAAAATAAAATAAAATAAAAATAAAAATAAAAAGGACAGTGCTGGCAGAAAAAAATAGCCTGGAAATTTTAGATATTTTTAGAGTCCAACCATATTTATTTTGGGTCCAAAATAATAAAATATAGATTTAAGATTAATATTATGTATTATTTAATAACTCTGCAAGATAATTAATCCATTTAAACTTTGAATAAAAAGAAAAAATAATGGATTTATTAAAAATAAAGCATCGAGATTAAATAAAATAAAATAAAATATTGACGGTAACACGGGGTAGAAGCCAGATTTTTATGTATAGAAGTGAACAAATAGTAAAATAGCATTGGATGAAAAGGTTTTGAATATAATATTATTGCTCAAGGATGTCTTCCTTTTAAACATGACATCCAGATAATATCTTTATTCAAAACAGCGATATATTCAAAGAAATCATTTTGAAAAATGACTAGACATGATTAAAATGACCGTACAATAGCCAAAACGATCACAGTAACCAAAATGGTTATGTCGTTTTAGCTATTGTCCAATTTTGGATGATTTGCGTGTTTTTAGCGTAAAAACATTCATAAAATCATAGTATTTGTTAGCATGAATGTTTATTTACTTCATCATTTTGGAGAGTTAATTTTTTAAAATTTGGATAGAATTTTCTTTATGTAAAAATTATAGCCAAAATCTTTTTCACTTTAAAAAGTTTTAAATACCACAAGCAATCTCAGTTCCCTTAAATTGTTAGGTTTACTTAGCTACTTTAAAAAATAAAGAGGAAAAGAAGTAGGTGACACTGACAGGGATGGAGGACAAAAAAGAACGTGTGTTGTATTTTTATATACAAAGGTCGTGGGTAAAACGACAGAAAACACCGGGACGCTCTCGTGGACATGAACTAGGAAGCGCACTCGGACTACTTGAGCAATCATGGGCTCGTTTCAAGACGTATTTTATAGTCAAAGACGGATACTTTTCCACCTCCTATCACCATGTTTCCAAATCCATGCTATGTAGGCATTGTCCACGCATGAGAGAAAGGGGGGATCGGTTCAAAGCATCGATGGTCTGGTGAGTGCCACATGAATCCAATTAGATTTTCAAAGCCCAGGGTTCACGTCAGTAAATCCTCTACATTAGCAAGCAAACTTATTAAACACATTTGATTCAAGTAGTTTGATTTGGTTAATAGCTGTAAATGCTATTCCGGCCATGCCAGTGAAAAAATCGGAACGTCCCGCTTGTTCTGGAAATTCCAGCCGGAACATCCGAATCACTTGGATATGTCGTTTCGACCATAAAAAAATTAATCGCAAGCACTCGTCACCCTCTTTCCCATATCAATTTCACTCAAAATCTCCCTAAGCCCTTATTTTTATCGATTGAACAACCTAAAAACGATATTCAAAGTATTGATCGAAAAATAATTGTTACCTGTGTTGAGTTCCAGGCGAGCGAGAATGGGAAGGCTTTTGATGATTAGTAGAGCAAGAGAGAATGTACACGAGAGAAGAGCATAGGAAATCGAGAAATCAATGAAAGCAAATGATTTGTTGATTTCCTTATCAGCTCTTCGTTTTTGTCAGGGAAACGAAAGAGAGAGTCTCAAGCTCAAGCAGTCGGGACTCGGGAGGAAGAAAATAGGTGGGTAAGCGTGAGGTGATTGTGATCTGCAATATATATATCTTGAAAATGTGAAAATCAAAACAATAAAAATTAAAAAAAATATATATATTATAAAAAATAAAATTATTGTTAACTATGATTTTATAAAAAATAAAAAAATTTAATTTTTAATTTTTTAAGTTTTTTCATATATATATATATATATATCAACAATGACAACTCAAACTCGAACGTTCTGTTTTAATAAAAAGCTGAACAGCGACAGGAACAATATTGAAAATTTTGATTTGAATGTACCAGGTTTAAAAGAAAAGTTAGAATAATATTTCCGAACGTTAAATACATACTGAAATATTTTAAAAGAAACTTTGTTCGAAATGGTTAAATTAAAAGGTAAAAAGTAAAAGATGAGATATATTAATCTTAATATAAATTGAAAACTTATTTTAAAATACATATAACTAATCACCTTCGTACTTACAATTACCTCTCATTTTTTAATCTCTTTCCCTTCCATCATCTCCTCTAAACTATATTTTATTAACTAATTTATTTGTTTTTATTTTCCCCAATTTAATCGATGCTACTTTACAACCAAATATATTCTATATAAATATATAATTATATATTAAAATCCGATCAATGAACACCACAACTAATAATCACTTTTACTCATGGGTGGTCTCTCTTTATATTCTCTTAATAAAAAAATTTGTTTGCATTATACATCAAACCCCTTCAAAGTTTAACAAAATCAAAATGACATCCCCTTCCACAGAACCACGGGATGTTGAGGGTGAGAAAACAGAGAAAGGAAGAGAACCCCAGAGAGGACAAGAATCCATCTGCTAGACGGGTAGCAATACATCAGGGGAGGAATGCTTTGAATCTATGATCTAAGCACAAACTTCATCATATTAAGCCCTCAATTGCCCCCTCAATGAACTTGCTGACCTCCAATCTCAGATAACTTTGCAAATCCCGTACCTCATACAAACAAAAAGAATCACTATCCCGATCTATTTGGAACTTGCTAGGACCTACACACTGGGCTGGCTTGGTTTCTCTCCGGCTCCTCGCAATTGCAATTAGTTTTCCCAAGCATGTCCAGTTCCTCATCAGTTGTTTGGCTTAGCAACTGGCACAGATCCTGGCATGATTCGTGTGCTAATTTCACAAATAAACAGGACCACAAGACGGAAATGATGCAGGCCAAAATCAGGGGAAGAGTCATTAGAAGCAGAATTGTAGCAAGGGCGCTAGCAAAGAGGCGGACATTGCCGACAAGTCTCTAGTGGACTGATTTCTTCGTCCGGAGTGTAACCTCGGCAACTGATGCGGTGGCGTATATAAGCAGAGCAGAAAAAAATGCTGACATGACCCTCCTGTGGGTTTCAAATGGAGAAGCCGGCATTGACCGGTATTTCGCTTGGATCCGGTTGTTTAAAATGTCCACGACCAGGGCAAAAGCGGCATGTCTGCGCCATGATGTCGTCATCAAAACAAGATTAAAATTAATTAGACACGAGAATAGAAGACAGGAAATAAAGAGAGAAAGAAATTTAATTTGAATCCCTATGAACTTGATGACAAAAATTAAAGGAGAAAGGATTAAGAGTAACCTCTCTCCTTTGAAACCATGATTAAGCTGGACTTGTTTCCGCCATTTTCTGCAACCTTTTTTGCTAGAGAGATGCTCTGTGGAGTTTGGACTCGAGGTAGCTCTCGACAGTAAAGGTGAAGTGTATTTCCTTCATTGAATAAAATTAAGGCCTTTATAGACGACGAGGCCGCTTTTCTTGCATCTGCTGTGCAATAGCAGATAATAAAAAGGGGTGGGGCCGGGGGGGGTTGGGTTATTACGGGGGGATGATTATTATTTTGTTACTAATTATATTTGTTATAAGTTTATTATTAATTATATAAATATTGTTAAAAATATAATTTTAATATTAAAATAATCTAAAAATAAATTAAAATATAAATAATGTTTACATAATATATTTATTAATATGTAAAATATAATTTTAATATTAACATAATCTTAAAAATTAATTAAAATATAAATATTGTTTACATAATATATGTTTATTAATATAAAAATATATTTTTAATATTAAAATAATTTAAAATGAATTAAAATATAAATAATGTTTATTATTAATATATAAAATATTTTTTTAATATTAACATAATCTAAAAATTAATTTTCATTATTTTAGTAGGATACTAGAATTATCCCAAAAGGATGCTCGAGCAGATTTTTTATAACAAATATATTTTATATTTTTTAAAATATAAAAATATTATATTATTTATTATATTTTCTTATAAAAATATATTTTTAATGTTAAAATGATCTAAAAATCAATTAAAATATAAATAAATTTTATACAATACATGTTTATTAATATAAAAAAATAAGATGAAAAAACTTGATAACCTGAAACTAATTATTATTAATCTCAAACTTAAAAACAATTTTAACTAACAACTTCAAAATTATTATCCAACCATTATGACAACAAACCCGAAGTTTTGAATCGTGGCTGACCCACCCACTCCCCAAATGGGTGGAGCCCACACCCGAAGTCTTGAATCATAGCTGACCCCCCCACAAATGGGTGGAGCCGTCAAAAGGCGTCTTTCGTTTTTGTCAATTTTCCAAAGACGTATTGGCAGGCACGCACGAATCCTAAAATAAAATATAAAGTATAAAAAAAATGAAAATCGTTAAATTACATCATGTTGTCAAGTCTAATTCTATACACTGCTTCTGGTTTTCTGGAAAAATACTAACAGTATTGAAAAGTCAATATTTTCTCAAGACTTAACTAATTTATATTTAAAAAATAAAATATCTTTATTTAAGAAACATTGAGACTTTTTTCATTTATAAACAATTAATTGGAAAATAAAAAAAACTATATAGACTGTTAATAACCATTTAACGTTCTTAATCAATCCTGGTATTTATTTATTTATTTAAATTTATTGCGAATATCTGATAATATCGACATGCGAAACAGTGCTTATATGGTATTTTCAGTGAATAATATTTTTTCCTTGGCACCAGTCGACTATAAGTGAAATTTAATAAATAGACATTCATCCAATCCTTGATGGATATATGCTGAAAAGAGAAACTCTGCTTCATTTATTGTTAAGGAGCACAGAGGGAAAAAAATGATTGTGAATGAGTGGAAACTTCTAGAATGGCACTGGACGCGGAAGAGTTTTTCTTTTCTTTTTAAAACAATTAAGAAACGTCCTGGGGCTGAAATGTAAATGGGCGAGACGTCCTGGGGCTGAAATGTAAATGGGCGAGCAAACAAATTGAATGGAGGTGAAAGAGTGATTCAATCGACGGTTGAGAGATTGACACGTAGGACCCTGTAAGGTTTTAGTCGTCCATGCAAACACGCGCTCTATCCTGTCGATTGAAGGATTGATAGTTTATTGTAGTTATCTTAATCACTTCATTACCTATAAATTAAACGAGAAGGAGTTTCATTGCAATCTTGTCACGTAATATTATTTACTGTGATGGGTTTTTTTTATCTTTCATTTCTTTTTACTAGATTATTTTTTATAAATTTTTTATTTGTTTTTTTTATAATTTATTCTATTTTCAAGACATAAATTGCAGGGTTAATGAGTTGATTTGGTTACCCCGGTATTTTTTTTTCTCATTTTTATTCTAAATTGGTTAAGATTTAGATTTTATAATTTTTGTTTACTTTTTATCACGTTATTATAACCTCATGACTAGTGAATATTGTATAGTGGATTAACCCAGATTGACTCATTTTATTTTATTTTATCATGCATCAATAGTTTGCTTAAAAAATAAGATTCATAATCCGAGGCATAATTTGAGACCACAAGTCTTTCGACATTAAATCTTATTTTTAATGGGTTGACTCTATTTTATGATCTCGAGTTACGAGTTTGGCAGGTTAACCCAGTTAATTAAATTTTTTTCTTTTTCTAATTAGCTTCCACCGAGCATTAGTGTATTGGTCCGAGAATTACCAGGCTTCATGGTTTATTCGTGTTTGATTTCTTACTAGATTATCCCAACTTCATGCCTCGATAACATCACTTAATTGGGTGACCTTGCTTGTGTTTATGTTATTTCTTAAAAAAATGTTTTCTATAAATTTCATTGTTTAATGTTGATCCTACATGGTTAATCAAGAAATGGGTAGTTTGATTTGTTTTGTATTTTACATGGTTATTTGGTCTTATGACTAGAATCATGTATTTGATAGGTAAGTCGGGTTAAGTTATATTGTTTTTTTCTTTTTACAAAGTTAATAAATAATGTGATCTGGATTGTGAGTTTAGCATATTGATTTAAGTTCTTTTAATTGATTTAATTTTTTTAATCTTATTTTTCAACATTGGACTATTTGATAATTAAACTTCATTGTTATTTTTTGAAGGGGTTATCTTAATTTTATGATCCAATAACGAGGTTGATAAGTTAACTGAAATTGTTATTTTGTCCGTTTTAATTTTTTTTTTTAAATCCATCTTACGATATTTGATTGAATGATAATTAAGATTTATAATTTATTTTGATTTTTTATAGAGTTATTATAATCTCATAACCTGAATCATGGATTTGATATATTAACCAGAGTTAATCAAAGTCAATTTAATATTTTGCTATCTAGGTGTTAAAACATCAAATTCAAAGCATGTTTTTTTTTATTATTATTATTGAATAAAAATGTCAAAATTACATTCAACAAAACACAAGATAAATAACTACTAGTATATACACACACACCACTTGATGGCTCTGGTGTCCATCTTTATACCACCAGGAACAGAGCCTAACAACTCAAAAGCCTAACTCGAAATGTTTGCTGTATGCCCACGGTCACGACCATACAGGTCATAAGAACCCCGGTCCTGAAATAGGACAGAGAACCAAGGATCCAATAAAAAAACTATAAAAAAAATGAAATCATAAGGAGTAAATCAGGTCAACCTAATTTTATATTAAGTTTATTGTCATGTTTTAATGGTTAATGCGCGGGAGTCATGCTGCGATCGCGGGTTTGATATTCAGGAGGTGCAATATTTAAAATAATAATAATAATAATCGATGACTTGTTAAAAAGGCAAAAAAAAAAAATATACAAGTTTAAGCTCACGGGTCTTTCGTGGCAATATGCTTGGGCTTTTTAATAGGCCCAGTCTAGCTCAGGCAACAATGAGTTTTTTTTTTTCCAATTATTTTTAATACTGCGTTTTTAGTTAATATTATTATTTAAGTATCGGATTGATTATAAAATATATTTTTTTTTATTTTTTTTTATCATATTATAAAATAAAAAAATAGGTGGACTGAGATTTTTCAAGTCTAAATAGTTGTGTTAAGATTAATAACAAAATTATTTTCTTATATATATAATCTAGGTATTATTTTGTAAAATTTTGTTTACATTCCAAAAAAATAGTGTCAACCCACAACAAAAGGTCACGCTACAAACCGTGCAGGGTCAAGAAAAAGGTAACTTGATTGGCTAACCGATATGTATTTTGCTCCCAACCAAACTCGAAAAACATTTTTGTTAGCGTGTTGAACATAACTGGAGATAAAAAAAACTCCGCCAGTCCTATTTAATAATAAAAATTATTTAATTTTATATTTTTACATGGAGATAGATTCCTCAGAATCAAACTCTTTTCAGGTACTCTTCTTTAAACATACAAAGATTTTTTTTTAAAAAAGAAAAAACATGGAGGGTGGGGGGAGGAGAACAACCAGAAATAGTCACAAACAAGATTTTTCCCATGCCAATTACTCCATTTCAGGACATGTAGTATTGATCTAGACATTTGGCTGATCTGGTTCTGCCTTACGGCCTCTCACCCTCTTCAACATGTCAAGCAACTTACTAGTTGACTGGCATAAAATGCTGTACAGATCTAGGCTGGATTCATAAGCGATTTGCATAAATAAACAGGCCCATACTGCAGAAAAAATGCACCCCAGAATCGGAGCAAGAATTGACAGGAGCAATATTGCAGCAAGGGCACTGGCAAAGAGTCGCAGATTGCCAACTAGTGTGCTGTAAAGGGATTCTCGAGCTCGGAGCATAACCTCGGCCACCGATGCCGTTGCATAGACAAAAAGAGCAAGAAGGAAGGTTGACATGGTAACGTCATGGCTGTCAAACGGAGAGGCTTTTATCGACTGAAACTTCACTTGGATTTGATTGTTTAGCGTCCCAACCAAGAGGGCAAATATTCCATGCTGCATAATTATGCTGTCATCACAATAAAATTTAAAATCACTCAGCAAGCAAAAACGAAGAACAATTTAAGAAGCTGATTGCTCGAGTGAAGCTTCAGCACTGGAAAAAAGAAAGATTGGAGTGAAGGAAGCATTAGTACGAGAAAGAGAGCGTGAAAGAAATAATTTAGACTAACCTTTCTTTCTCGAATGCAGGATTTGGGCTCTGGTTCTCAGCCATTCTCCTCTGATTTATTTCTCTGCACAGATAATGAATGCTCAAATGGATGTCTAAGTGTTTATGCTGAATTTGCTGGTGGAGATGGAGCTTTATTTATATGTTGAGGAGGGGGAAATTCAGGCTGACATTTTCTGTGTTTTTTCATTGGTGGAACTTTGTTTGTGCCCTTTCTTCGAAGCTTGGATAACTAATAAAATCTCGGGAAGTCAAAATTCGTCTTCGATTTTGTACCAAGACTCAATCCCTGTGTCTCACTAGACGATCCAACTCGGTCCCTGAAATAAGAAGACTTGCAATCATGCATAAAAAATTAGCAGGCCAGACAAAGTCTTCAACTTTTGCAATTGAATCCCTGAAATAAGAAGACTCGCGATCATGCATGAAATATTAGCAGGCGAGTCAAAGTCTTCAACTTTTGCAATTGAAGGCTTCCTTTTTCAAGAAAAAACAAAACTACTTTCAACTCTGCTTGCGATCAAAACCATACAGTTAAAAGTTAAAACTCGTCTTGTTTCTTCTTCTTATAATCTCGTCTTGGTCAATTATCTTTAATCATGCATTTTTTTAAAGATAATTGACTGATAAGTTCTATGATAATTTTATTAAACCAGTAATAAGTTTCGTGTCTTCTTATATTTTCCTTAAAGATTTTACAGTACATTTAAGACTCTGTAATTTATCCTTTTTATTACAAAATACTTTATAATGAGTTTTGCAGAGGAACCTTTTTAATATTATGTGTTTTGCCTGGGATTCTTATAGATTTTTTTTTTAAATCAAAGACTTACGATAACGAGCATTATATTTCATAGTTTTTAAAATATATGATTTGAAAACATAAATAATATTTTTCTCTATTTCACTATGATAATTTGATTATAGAATCAATATTCACAAACAATGATAATATAAAACTATATTACAGCTATAAACTGTTTACAAGTAGAGAAATATGATAATAATAAAAATATCATTAATGGTTTTTCTAATAAGGATAAAAAAAAGCTAATTGATTATCTTTTTAAAAATTATTTTGATATCAGCACATTGAAACAATCATAAAAAACATATATATATATATATATATATATATATATAGAGAGAGAGAGAGAGAGAGAGACACACACACTAACACACCAACAAAAAACATGTTGAAGTTGAATCGAGGTTATAATTTCCGCTCTGTTCGTACGAACGACCTGCTCCAATGCAAAATCCGGACAAAACGGCGACGTTTTGTCCGATAAAATCCCGCCAGATCCGCAAATCCGGCCAGATTCGCCGAACGCCTGGCTCTGCACGGGCGTTCTGCTCCGGCTCCAACAGAATCCATAATCTTTACAAAAAGAGTCTGAAGACAAGGACTTCAAACCAAGTGGACTTCAACAGACATGAGAAAGAGATAGAAGAGAGATGGGCGTCAAATCAAAGAGACCTGGAGCAAGGGGAGCAAAAACGTAGAGCAAACATTCTCATCAGGAATGGAAGGAGAGGCATGATGCAGAGAGGTATTAGCAGGAGAGAAGGAGAGGATGATGACGAAACAGAGGAGTAGAAAGTAGGAAGGAGAGGCATGATGCAGAGAGGAGAGGATGAGGACGAAACAGAGGAGTAGAAAGTAGAGGTTTGGAGATAAAGATAGTAACAGCTGCCACTTTCAAGGATCATGTGACGGCTAGTGTTTTTTTATTGTGAGGTTTGCATTTTGCAACCCTAATTCGATTTTTTCTTAATGACGAAAATACCCATATGTGGTTGATTCTATGAACCTAACTCATTTTCTTTTTTGTTTTTGTTGGAAAATTTAGGGTTTATTAGTTAATGAGCACTAAGCATGTTTGTATTGTATAGTTTAAATTTTATTTATCTTGAATTTAAATTATACTTGTTAAATTAATATATATATATATATATATATAATTAAATAAATATAAACAAAACAAAACCGAACTGAACGCTGAATACATCGAAACCGAACGCTCTGCTCCAAATAAAAACCGAAACGATACCCGAACGGATTTTACAACCTTGTGTTGAATAGCCTAGCCAGCTTACCCTTCATCCGTTTCCTCTAACACTTTGTATAATATTTTCTAAATAAAATCAATAAAGTAAGTTTTACCTCTAGTTTTTATTTGTTAGCGACTACTTTAAAAAATATACTTTGTTTAGAAATATATTTAAAATAATATTTTGTTATTTAAAATAATTATTTTTAATATTAAAATGATTTAAAAATACAAAAAAAAATTAATTTAAAACAAAAACAAATAAATAAATAAAAACACTTTTGAAGTGATGTGAGAAACAACCGTATGAGTAGATTAATTTGATTGCTAAAATAGCAACACTCTGCAATGATTTCCTTATCGCGAGTAGATCTCTTGGGAAGAACCTAAATCTTATTTCACAACTTAGTATCAGCTTGATGAGTTGTTTATTGGTGACTGACTCAATGATTAAGGATAATTAATGAGTTTGTATTCGGGTCATAATTGAGGATAAAGTGAAGGTGTTTTCGGCTTTTTTAATGCTGTCTTAACAAGTAACACCACAATTAATATAATTAAGGTGTGGCATTTTTCAAACTATTTTTCAGTACTTTTAAATTAATTTTTATTTAAAAATAAATATTATATTAATCATTGTAGATATAATTTTTTTAATAATTTTGATTTTGTAATAAAAGTATCATTTAAGTTATTTTCAATTAGAAATACTTTTACAAAAGTATCATATTGCCAGGTTTTGTCTTCACTCGCTTACGACTCGTTTTTTGATTAATTTTAATTGAATAAAAACAGAAAAGGGAAAAATTAAACCACGCGCGAGCCGTCTTTAGTCTTTACTCGTGAAGCGCACGGACATACAGCTGTCTCCTTCGCTAGTTTTTTTCTCAACGGCATATCTAGTCATCTTTCTGTTCGTGCTGTATACTCAATTACATGCTCTGTCAAATCACTCGTAGACTGTATAAACACATTAACATGTGACATAAACGATCTTCTACGGTCAATTTACATTTTACATGTGATGTTTTATTATTAAATTGGTCCATGTGAAATGATAGAGGAATTTACCACACTTTTTTCCCGTTATTTTTTTATGCTAATATGAAGGAAGGAATTATTATTTTTTCTCTTATAAAAAATGAAATTTATAAAAAAAAATTATAATAGTTTATATATTTAATGAAATATAAAGGTATAATTAAAGATATATTTAACAATTCCTCCTGTAATATAAGATGCAGGGCTGGCTTTGAATTTAGTTATCCGGCTACCATCTATAATTTATGGCTCAAATTTTGAAGTAGGCCATGAGAAAAATACCGAGTCTCAGAAATTGAGTGGAGTGGTGAGCAAGTGGTAAGAGTCAAGGAAACCCAACATAGAAAATGGAGCTAGCCCATTCAAAGAATGCACCGTACATCGATCCATTGATAGCCTGGAAGCCCATTCATTATAACATGTAAATATGTATAATTAGAGGCAGTAGAAACTAGTATACGGTCATGATGAGCCTGGGGGCACAAACTCGGTTCTTCAACAGGCAAAAAAATATCCGTTTTGAAATTCTTTTTGATGGCATATTATTTTATGCCTGAATATTGCAAATTCCCTAAATATAAAAAATGAAATCGATTGTCGGATCGTAACAGGTATTAAGGTGGGGCCTTAATCGAACGGCCTGCACGGAGACGTGGTCCAGGCCCAATACAACAAAAAGGAGCAGGGGGTTTTCTAGTTCGGATATCAAATATTCGCTTGTTTGTTTACTTCCAAAAACATGTCCGAGCTCACGTTTTCCTTTTCTAGTAATATACTATCTCCGTCCCAGCAGCAGATTCTATAAGGATTCCCTGGAATCACCCTCTCCCATATCCTCTCCTATAATGTTAGAGTAACCGGCATTCACTCACCCACTCATGAAGACACCAATAGATAGGATACAGGACCCCTTCATGATTTGTACGGGAACCATCTCCAAATTGGAGGCTGTGAGACTAGACAACCCCTAGGCCCGTTTGTCCCACTTGCTAATATTTAATACAAAACTATACCATAAAGTCATTTTTTCATAAATTCGGTGCATGGTAAGACGAGAGTAACCGAATATGCTTAGGAATTCTCCTACTTCTCTCATAGCTTTTCCAGCTGCCACTTCATCACGCCAAGCATATGCCCTCTAATATTCTACTAACCTTTTCCCCATAAACCCCCCCATTCATTCATTTCTTTCCCACATTTCACCATCTTTACAATTCCAATTTTCCTGGTCTTGCTTTTTTTGTAACTAATCCAGTAGGAAAATATTAAGAGCTGATCTTTTAGAGAAACATAGTGTTCGGACATAGCAATGAAGTTTGGTAAGAGACTGAAGCAACAAGTTCAAGAAACCTTGCCAGATTGGCGTGACAAGTATTTGTCTTACAAGGAATTGAAGAAGCTTGTCCGTCTGATTTCATCGGCTCCGCCTTTCTCGTACGGATCAGTTGAGCATGGAATGGCAGAGGCTGAGTTTGTGCGTCTGCTGAACAGCGAAATCGACAAGTTCAATACTTTTTTCATGGAACAAGAAGAGGATTACATTATTCGGCATGAGGTAATCTTTCTTTTTTTGTCTTGCATTTCTTCCTCCTTTTTGCCTGCTAGACTGGGTGAACTTCGATGGAGAGCATCATGCTAGTCTTGGCGGGTAGTAATTAATGCCTTGATGGAGGCAAAGCAAAATAATAGTTTCGCAAGCAATGCTAGTGAAAATGTGGTCTTATATTAAAGACTTCATGTGAACCTTATACTTAATTATCAGATCTCATTCACTCAAGATTGGTATATATGATTCGCACTTCTTTTATATACGGATCTTAATCATTCCATAGACTTTTCCATTTTTGATGACCGAAAACAACCTTATCTGATGGAATTCAGAATTATTATTATTATTATTATTATTACACAAGTGATGACATTATCGGCAATACTAGTGAAATACGAAGCATTTCTTTGAAAACTCACAAATATATATTTTATATATAAATTCTCGATGCAACCATCACAGTCTAATTGAATAGTATTTTTACAGAATCAGTATTTCTGTACCTTGATTTCCAAATCTTAGCTATTCTTTTTAACCTCAACAATGCCATTGGTTTTTCCAGATCTTACCTTGTTATTTTTGAAATTTTATAAAAGAATAATTTTAATATTTATCAGGAAACAGAACTAAAAATTTATTTGATTTGACTATTTTTACATGAAAACACGTTAGCATGCATGCACAGGTACGCGCGCCACGCATGCGCATGAGGTTTTGAAATTGGCATATCTGTCTTTCATTTTATAGGATGTAATTGTAAAGCTGCTTGTTGTCTCAAATTTTATTTCTCTTTACAGTTTAGATGGAAGAGGGAAATTACAGATATGAAAAAGAAAAAGAAACTAACGTAAAGTAATGTAATAGCATGAATTAATCTTATATACGACTTGATGGCAAAGAAGGTAACTCTGAAGTAGCCAAACTGATGCACGTATTTAATGTGTCCTTAAAACTTTCTAACAAAGAAGGTAACACTGAGGTCTCTGCAGAATGGCCATGGGGTCTAAGAGTGAAGATTGCTTCAGTTGAACAGCTATTCAAAAGGCAACTCGTAAATTTCAGTTCCAAACAAAATTATAACAGATAATGTTTATAAATATGCAGGAATTAAAGCAAAGGATTCAAAAAGTAGTGATTGATACTTTAGGGCCAAGTGGAAGTCAGCCTTCAGAGGCAGCGTACAAAGAGGAGATGAGAAAGATTAGAAAAAACATTGTCAATTTCCATGGTGAAATGGTGCTTTTAGAGAATTACAGCAACATCAATTATACAGGTACGTAAATTATCCGGACAAAGCTATGTGATAAGCACACCCGACTCTTAAGAGATCAGTTATATTCCAGGAAACAGCCAAACAACATATGATTTCATGAACAATCGTGATAAATATATTATACCAACAAAATCCGTTCTTGTAAGCTAATGTTGAAAGGGCAACCCAACTTTATCTTTATGATCTCTTAACCATTGAGCTCGGGCTTAGAGTTACTTTTACAGATGTAAAATGGATGATATTTCAATCTCAAGTCTCATCTGTAAGTAAAAAGAAAAAAAAGAAAAAAACAGAGAGAGACAGAGAGAAGAAACTTTACCACCCCCCCTGTCCCTGAGCGGCACAGCCCCTCTAGGCATTAAGGATTGAAACCTTCATGTGTTAATTGTTGCATATGATTAAATTTTGTTGAAATCTAAGAGTGTGAAGTTAATGTAGGATTGGCCAAGATATTGAAGAAGTATGACAAGCGAACAGGTGGATTATTGCGCCTTCCATTCATTCAAAAGGTGCTGGGGCAACCCTTTTTTATTACTGATCTGGTATCAAAGCTTGTCAAGCAATGCGAGTACATCATAGATACAGTATTCCCTGTAGAGGAAGAAGAAATAATGAAAGAAAGAAGAGAATCAATAGCGGTTGCAGGAGAAGGGATTTTCAGGAACACAATTGCAGCTCTAATGACCATGCAAGAAATTAGAAGAGGCAGCTCCACTCACAGCCATTTCTCTCTGCCTCCTCTAAACTTGCCAGATTCCGATCTTATCCGGTCATTCCAGCTCAATTCTCCTATACCAATTGTCTAACAAGATTGGATTTTATGAAGTGCTTCATACTGTCATAGTTACTCAACAGTATGATGGTTGATTGAGAATTTCTTTCTTTTTTATATTTTTGTATACAAGTGTGATAGTCAACAGTATAAATGCAGTTCCTTATAATGGTCAACGAATTCAGATTCATCATGAGCCTGTAGGTACATTAAAATGAGGAAATTTGGACCATATGCGTATTTTATACGGGAAATAAATTTTGTTGTAAGAATTTGTACTGCAAATATACGATAAACTAAGTCCTCTTGACAATCCTACCTGACAAAGGACCAAAGAAAGCTACAGTTATTCGTTAAAACCTTGTCTCATTGTACTATCTGGGCCCATGGTTCTCTAGTTTTTTTTCGGTTTGTGCAAGACGCTGAATCCATTGGAGGACTGTCATGTCCCGGGCTACATGATTAGAGTAGTGGAAACTTGTTAGAAATTAGATAGCTTTGTCAGCTCAACTCGGAGAAATGACATCAATACAGTTCCATTCCTCACCCTTTGAACAATGGTATTAATAGGATTGATTGTGGAAAAAATGGTATTAATTTATGATTGTTTGCATTAGAATAATCCTCTTTCCACTAATTAATTTAAGTTTATGCATATATGCAAAAGGGTATGTACAAGGATTCTTAAAGGGAAGCTTGCGGATGAATTATCCAAAAGGAAATTGTATAATTTGATTATCGGGTACACTTCATTTCTTCCCCTAAAGAGTAAAGATGCCACCCTTCTTGTCTTTTGACCGAGAGATTGGACAGAAAGTAACGCCTTGACACCTTGGCATACTTTCTATCCGGGGACAGATTCATCAATGTTTAACTTCTATCCTTTTAGTTTAAAATTTCTTAGAATCAACTTTCTAGTTTTAAAAAAGTTCTAATTAACTTATCCCTAATCATTGAATAAGCCACCTTTTTAATTTGTCCTGTTAAATTCTTCTAAGTTTTTGAATTTTATTGTTAGATGTGATGATATATATGGGGATTTGTGAAGAAACCGTGAGAGAGTAAAAAAAATAAAAACTAAGATACTAAAAATATGAAAAGAAAAAAAAAGTTAGCTTTTTATTCGTTATTTAACTTGGAGTTAAAGTTGGCTTTTAACCGAGAGCAACAGTTCTATATATACTCGTTAGCTACACTATACACGATAGCTAACATACGCATATACTGTATACATCCTCTAACAGGAGTAATATCCGAAAGCAGAGCTTCCATCTTGAATACAATTAATTGGCAATATGAATCTCCACAGGGTCTTGTGGTTGTTCCTCAATCGACATGTCATCCAGGATCCAATACCAAAAGCCAAGTATTTTGAATATTAACGCCATGATCCTTTGGTAGATCCACAGACCTATGAATTGGACGGTGCTACGAGCAACCATGATAGGCAAAATAGCCCACACAACAAAAACAAGAGGCCCTAGTCGGGCGGGGAGCAAGAACGATACCAATGAGATCGATGAAAACGATCCTGCAAGGAAAGCAACATGGCCTGAGAATCGAAAGTACGAGGTGCACTTAAATTTCATGTTGGCAGCAAATGCAAAGCAGTAGAGGAATGTTGCCAACAGAAAAGCCCACATGCTTGGCAAACGTGTCTGAAATGCAGACTGGCTCGTGCCTTGGAATTTAACTTGAATGACACCAAGGAGGAAGGGATTGAGAAAGGCAAAGACAGCATGGCATGAGGTTGAGAAAATAAACCCCTGCAAACTGCAAAACAGAGTAACCTCGTCGTCAAAATGTCTTACAATCTCAAGTCACCATATGAAGCGGTAAAAGTGGATGAAAGATTATTAAAGGCGTAGATAACCTTTCGTCACTGCGACTAAGATTAGCACCACAGTGACAGCCGAAGTTTTGCTTGCCTTGTCCTCTGCTTCTAAGAGTTCTTCGGGAGGATTTGCCAATTTTTCCAACTGGATAGCCAGAGTACCGCTGTTTCCTAATCCCAAATCGAGGGCTATGCTGGTGCATGACTCGAGTGAAGAGGGCGTCCTCTGACCGGGTTGTGTTTTTCTTGAGTGAAGCTTCAACACTGAGAAAAAGAAAATTGGAGTGAAGGAAGCATTAATACAAGAAAGAGAGGGTGATGGACTTCATAAAAAGAAAAGAAATGTAATTTAGACTAACCTTTCTTTCTCGAATGCAGGATATGGCCTGCGGTTCTCAGCCATTCTGCTCTGCTTGGTTTCTCTGCACGGATAATGAAGTTCCGATGGGTTTCGAAGTGTTCGTGCTGATTTCTCTGCAAAATCTAATATATACGGAGGAATTGACGTTTACCGTGTTTTTTTGGGAACTTTCTTCGATGCTTGAATCGAATCGCCCCGGGCGCCGACAACAGAATGAACGTGGGCCCAGATACATCGCATGAGTACAAAATGAACGTGGGCCCAGATACATCGCCATGAGTGCAAAATGAACAGCGTGTCTAATGGGTTATAATCTTTTAGGAATTGAGATCAGGCTTATTGATCCGTTCCGTTCCAATGTAAAATCCGGGATAAAACAGTGATGTTTTTGTCCTGATCAAAATCCCGGTTGGTTCCTGAAATTTTGGTCGAATTTCGGCCGGAACGTCTCGATTCCGTTCCGGGCGTTCCGTTCCGGTATCAGAAAAAAAAACGACGTCTTGAATGTATTCATCAAAGTAAACCAGAGAGACAGAGAGAAAACGTAAATGAAGTAGTAATGAACAATTCAAAGCAAAATATCCAAGACCCTGGACCACACGTGCCTCGTACTTGGATATAGTCTAGCAGATCTTCCATGGTTTCCAGTGGAAGTTAGAGGCACTGCCAAGGAAGGGTGGGGCAGTAGCAAGCAAAAAAAAAGGAAGCCAGCGAGACGCCCTTGGCAAATCTTCCATTGTTTCCAGTGGAAGTTAGAGGCACTGCCGAGGAAGGGTGGGGCAGTAGCAAGCAAAAGCAAAGGAAGCTAGCGAAAGGGGGGGACGGCGCAAGCAAACTAGCAAAGAAAAAGTGGGGAGTGGGTAGGGTTAGGTTTTTATAATTTATACTAATAATAATAAATGGAGGCAGTAGGGTTTGTGGGTATATACTATATATATACTTTATAATAATAAAGAAGGTTTTTATAATTTACAACTTGTAACGTGACTATAAGCTTACAGTCACGTTACAACTATAAAGTATATATATATATGTATGTATGTATGTATATATAATTAAAAATAAATATATATATATATATATATATATATATATATATATTATATTATAAAAAATGTTGCGTTAACTTTGATTTTATAAAAAATAAAAATTATATTTTGTTTTTTAATTTTTTCTATATATATATATATATAATTAAATATATATAAACAGTACAAAACCAGAACGGAACGCCGAAATACACCGAAACCGGAACGTTCCGTTCCAAACAAAAAATCAGAACGGGTCCGGAACGGATTTAAAAACCCTGATTGAGATTGTGAGCTTGTTGCGTTGAGAAATGAAGGAAAATATATTATAAGTTTTGCAGAGTAACCTTTTTAATACTATGTGTTTTGCCTGACATTCTTTTAGATTTTTCTTTTAAATCAAAGACTTGTTATCATCCACAATTATTCTTGTTAGTTGTTATAATTATTTTAAAAAAAATCCAAGACTTATGATAATGAGCATTATATTTTATAGTTTTAATATATGTGATTTAAATACATAAATAATATTGTTTTCTCTATTTTACTATCATAATTTGATTTTATTATAATCAAGATTCACAAATAATGATAATATAAAAAATATTACAGCTATAAACTATTTTACAAGTAGAGAAATGTGATATTAAAAAAATATTATTAAAGGTTATTTTATTAAAGGGCAAATCACCTAGTACAACTCTAAGCTATCCGTTCGTAATTGTTTAATTTATGACCTAATATTTACAATAAATGTTTATATATGTGTATATATATATATATTATAAAAATAGCAAAGTATTAACATACCTGGATTAAGTCTTTAGTAAAACAAAATAGGATTTTTTTATTTTTTTATTTACATTCTAAGAAACAACAAAGTTATTATTTTATTTTTGGGTTGTTGATAAAGATCAATTTTATATTATTAATTGAGATCAGTGTTTATTCTTAAGTGATTTCAAAGATATAATTCCTATATCGACCTGTTGCTTTCATTTAGTATATTTCTTGAAACGCTGATTACAAAGTTTGAACTTGAAAAATTAAGAAAAGATCCCAAGTGTATATCCTTGATCATTAGATCAACATTTTAAAAATTAGTCATATATCGTCTGAGATTTAAAGTCAAGTCGTGTTAGGATTATTATATACGTTGCAATTTGTTTTAATTTGCATATTTGACATGTCATGGAATGTACTGAATTAACAATATATATTATAAAATATATTTTTATACGATTGTTATAAATAAAACTAAAAGGTTATAAGTCAAAATTAATATTTAAATAAAAACATAACCTTTTTCTATAAGTGGTGTTAGAAAATACATACTTGGCTCGTCACGTTTTAAATTTTACATATTTAATCCCTATTCTTTTAGGTTATCATTATTTAATCCTAAATTTTAATATTTTTTTTCTTGTTTCAGTTCTTGAATTTTGCGAGAGGAGAAAAAGTTGTTGAAAAAGGAAAGGAAAAGAGAAAGCTCTTAAAAGGCCAATTTCCAACCATTAACGCTGTTTTAGGATCAAGGTATCAATAAAACCTAAGAGGCACGAGTTAGGTGTTCCGCTAACATATAGCAAATAGTGCAATTTAAAACAATTAAATATTATAACCATGATTGTAAGGATTTGTAATTCGATTAATTCTTTTATATTCAGTGAAAAACTCTTCTTTTAATTGAGAAACAATTTATAGACAAATTCCTAGATTAAAATAGCTAGAATAAAAAATATTTTTCTTGTTACTTTAAACAGTATCTATAACAGGCAATAAACGGTTATATTTAACAATGATAAATACAATAATCAGCAAAATAATTAAATCATTTAAAAAAAGGGTTGCAAACTTGTTTTTTTATCTGGTCCGACAAGCCTACGTTCATACCCCTATTATCATCCATTGAGTGTTGTATTATTTTACTAGTTAATGTCGAAAATTGCAATGTCCTTGGCGATGTTGTAAGATTACTAATTATTATTTTACTAGTTAGAAATTCAACTAGCGTGTTTCCACACTTTCCACCTCTAATGATGATGTCATGAGCTATGTCATTATTTGATTCGAATTTGAGGTTTGAGTCCAGTCAGAATCTATCTTGGCTTGAGGAACACTTCACTTCCCCTTATTGCCACCTCAGCTGCCGAGACTGTTCACTTCCCGTTATTTCCACACGCAAAAAACTGCATGTACCTGAAGCCTTCTTGTAGGGCCAACGCTTGGATTTGATTCTTCCGTCTTTCTTTTTCTTTTCTTCTATAATTACTAAAAAATCAAAACAAAACAGGAGTCTAAACAATAATGAACATTGCTTTTGAACTGTTTATCTAGACTCAGAGACACTCTGAATTAAAATAGTAAAATTATTATTTTGCCCATCCGTTTACTACATTTTTGCCCTGAATCCGGGGTGTTTTCGGTTTTTTGTTTTCTTGTGCACAGTAAAATAACCATAATACCCATGAATAAGACAAAAATGCATAGGAACCTCAAGGGACATAAAAGTTATTACACATATTTTTTTAAATGACAAAATACACATTTACCTCCAAATAAGACAAAACAAAACAGTAAATCACAGGGTTAGCTGGGCCATTGCACTCTTTTTTAAAAATAGACAAATACGTTAATACCCTCATATAAAACAAAATATAAGAATTGGATGTAGGGGTGTACCGGTAATTTACTATTTTTTATTCTTATATCTGCTAAATTATTGCTGGCACATCGCCGAACACGCTGTCCATTTCCGTACTCACGCGTGTTTTGGACGGTGTATCCCGGGCTACACAATTAGAGGAAGCTTGTTAGAAATTAGATAGCTTTGTCAGCTCAACACTCGGAGAAATGGCATCGATACAGTTCCATTCCTCTGTTAGAAATTAGATAGCTTTGTCAGCTCAACACTCGGAGAAATGGCATCGATACAGTTCCATTCCTCTGTTAGAAATTAGATAGCTTTGTCAGCTCAACACTCGGAGAAATGGCACAATGCAGTTCCATTCCTCACCCTTTTAATAATGGTATTAATATTGTTTGCATTAGAATAATCCTCTTTCCAGTAATTAATTTAAGTTTGTGCAGAGATGCAAAAGGGTATGTACAAGGATTCTTAAAGGATTCCAAAAAGGAACTTGTCTTCCCCTATACAAGATGCCACCCTTCTTGTCTTTTGACCGAGAGATTGGACAGAAAGTACTGCTTAGACACCAGATTCATCAATGTTTAACTTCTATCCTTTTGGTTTAAAATTTTCCATAATCACCTTTCTAGTTTTAAAAAAGCTCTAATTAACTTATGTCTTCACCGCAGGTGTTCCCTTTTCATCTTTTGGGCTGAAATTCCATAATCTTCACCCCTTTCGGAGTCAGCATATGTGGTGCTTATTTGATTAGTTTATTACCATGCATTTTAGTTTCTAACGAGCGTTCTTCCGCGCGCGATAGGGTAAAGATATTTTATTTATATAGAAAATTGATTTTTATATATATATTGTATTTTATTATTTAATTAGTAAAATTATAATTGATAAAATCTGTATAATAGAAATGGAAAGTGGTTCGTATATTTTTTAATCGCATATAATATAGGTAATTTTTTTATGACTTGTATTTTTCCACCAGTAATATTAGATCTGACACATTATAAATAAAAAATTTATAATTTCTTTTCCGGAAATAAACTTATAATTTTTGCGTGCTATAATTAGTTATTTCAAAGTTTAATTACTAAAATTGTAATAGATAAAATATGTTAGATATGAGTTTTTTGCATGGTATAATTAGTATGCTTGCCCGCGCATCGTGCTTGGGTTTTTTCTATATAGAAAATTAATTGATTTTTTACATGTTTTAATTATTTGTTTAAATATTTAATTAGTAATATTATAATAGATAAAATTTGTAACAAATAAAATTTTTCCCCGCCAAAAAGAATTGTGTAGTTGAAATGAGAAATGATTCGTATATTTTTTAATTAGAGATAGCTTAGGTAAATTTGTAAAAACAAAAATTTGAGTTGCCTTTTTTCCCCGGTAATATTAGATCTGACACATTATAAATAAAAAAATTATAATTTTTTAATAAATAAACTTATTTTTTTGCATCCTATAATTACTTATTTGCTGTCTAAAAGGAACAGTATAATCGAAATGGAAAATGGTTCATATATTTTTTAAGTGTATATAATCTATGTAAATTTTTTAAAAGAAAAAAAATTTGAGTTAATAATGTACGTAAATTTGTCTAACTTTTGTTTTTTAAAGTTGTATTTCCCCCCAATAATATTAGATTTGAAATACTAAAAATGAAAATATTGGGAAAAATTTCAAAAAATAAACTTTTTTATAAGATTTATTAATCTTATTATTATATTAAATGTATTTAAGCATATTGATATTAATTTTTTTTTTAAAAAAAAATCCTAGGACATTCTCTCTCTCTCTCTCTCTCTCTATCTATCTATCTATATCTATATATATATATATATATAATTAACTTGATATGTTATCAATAACATCTTTAATTTAAAGGACAAAATTGAAGTAAATCCAAATATTGAAATTAAATAATTTAACACAAAACCGGATATTAAAAGATTCAGGACAGAAATGAAATTGAAATCCATAATTAACTTGCATAGAAGGATAAAATTGAAAGACATCAAACTTTGATACCGAAAATATTAAGGATTTATAGTAAACTTGCATGGAAGGATGAAATTGAAATAAATAAAAACTTTGATACAAAAAATATCAAGGATTCCAGCCCAATCAGCAAAATTAAAAAATTGGGGACCTAATTGAAACTACAATATATAATCAATTTCAATTGAAGAATGAAATTGAAACAAATCAAAACCTATATAATAGTAATAAGGGCCAGAAAAACTAATTACAAAGTGCAGGGATTGAAATGAAATTCATCATAAAACAGTTGCGTCGACGTCAACCTGCGTAGGAGGAGAGAGGAATGGGGGGTGAAATTTCAAACGACCATTGACACGTCTACGGACATCTTATCGGAACACGCGTCGTACCATGTGGAAAAGCACAGGCCTGAAAATCATTCTAGATACCGGTTGAGTATTTTTGGATGTCAAAGTAAGCCGCACGCGTTGTCCAAAAGACACGTGGTCACGGAAATGGATGGCGCGTACGAAGACGCGCCAACAGTACTGTGCCGATAAAATTAAAAAAAAGGTTAATTACCAGACCACCCCCTATTTGCAACGCCTGTTTTTTTTTTTCCTTTTAAGGGACAAAATGGTTATTACATTGTGCAGGTAATTATTAAAAAAAATAAAAATTAAAAACGACCAAATGAAGCAGGCCGGACCGGACCGAAAATGGTCAATTACCGTCGAGACCCTGAAACCGATAGCATTTTTTTTCTTTTTCGAGGTTTTTTTGTTAATACACTATTCATAGGCAAAAAAGGAGGATGTGTGCTCGCGATGCACCGGACAAATATCCATTGAACAAGTGCACATGAGTGTAGGTGCACATTACATGAATAGTAAAATCCGTTATATCTTAGTTTTTTGTTAATTGTTAATAAATAATATCTCGTCTAATATATTGTAAAAAACATATTTTAGTAAAAAAACAACACATCAAGCACTAAAATCACAAAAGAAAAACACCAATTAACAAATTAAACTTCTCTCTACCTTCGCTCCCTCCCTTCCTCTTTCTAGCCAAATTCTCCCTTCATTTCCGGGAATCTTGGCTTTTGTTTTTCTTTTTTTTGCTCACGACAACAAACTCATTAGGAATCAAAGCACACGCCAGACAAGCTGATTAAGGACAAGTCGATGAAGGATCGAAGCACACGCCAGACAAGCTGATTAAGGATTGAAGCACACGCCATCTAAAGCCTGAGAGATCACTAACATCACCCTTGACCTTTAATTTTCCTTGCAAGGTTTTATAGCTAGTTGAATATACATATATTGTCGGTGTTTAGTAAAATACTAAAATTAAGATCTGAGAGGTTTTACAGATCTCTGAAATTCTTTGGTTGTTTTCTTTATCTGGGTTTTTGTTAAATTGGCGAAACATTTATGGGTTGGAGATATAGAGCTTGTTTGTTCTTGATAGCCGTTGTTGTTATTATATGGGTCACCTTTATGGAAGTTACCAGTGCAATCATAAAATAAAAATTGTTATAAAA
>CM063601.1:4077177-4143777 GCA_032356905.1 Salix exigua
ACGGCTATCAAAAACAAACCAGCTCTATATCTCCAACCCATAAATGTTTCGCCAATTTAACAAAAAACTAGATAAAGAAAACAGCCAAAGAATTTCAGAGATCTATAAAACCTCTCAGATCTTAATTTTAATATTTTACTAGACACCGACAATATATGTATATTTAACTGGCTATAAAACCTTGCAAGGAAAATGAAAGGTCAAGGGTGATGTTAGTGATCTCTCAGGCTTTAGATGGCGTGTGCTTCGATCCTTCATCAGTTTGTCCTTAATCAGTTTGCTGGCGTGTGCTTTGATTCCTAATTAGTTTGCTGGCGTGAGCTAAAAAAAAGAAAAACAAAGGCCAAGATTCCTGGAAATGAAGGGAGAATTTGGCTAGAAAGAGGAAGGGAGGGAGCGAAGGTAGAGAGAAGTTTAATTTGTTAATTAGTGTTTTTTCTTTTGTGATTTTAGTGCTTGCTGTTTTTTTTTTTTTACTAAAATATGTTTTTTACAATATATTAAGATATTATTTATTAACAATTAACAAAAACACTAAAATAGAACGGATTTTACTATTCATGTAATATGCACCTACACTCATGCGCACTGTTCATTGGACATTTGTCTCGGTGCATCGCACGCACGTGTCCACCTTTTTTTTGCCTATGAATAGTATATTAACAAAAAAACCTCGAAAAAGAAAAAAAATGCTATCGGTTTCAGGGTCTCGACGGTAATTGACCATTTTCGGTCCGATCTGGCCTGGTACATTTGGTCGTTTTTAATTTTTATTTTTTTTAATAATTACCTGCACAATGTAATAACCATTTTGTCCCTTAAAAGGAAAAAAAAAAACAGGCGTTGCAAATAGGGGGTGGTCTGGTAATTAACCTTTTTTTTAATTTTATTGGCACAGTACTGTTGGCGCGTCTTCGTACGCGCCATCCATTTCCGTGACCACGTGTCTTTTGGACAACGCGTGCGGCTTACTTTGACATCCAAAAATACTCAACCGGTATCTAGAATGATTTTCAGGCCTGTGCTTTTCCACATGGTACGACGCGTGTTCCGATAAGATGTCCGTAGACGTGTCAATGGTCGTTTGAAATTTCACCCCCCATTCCTCTCTCCTCCTACGCAGGTTGACGTCGACGCAACTGTTTTATGATGAATTTCATTTCAATCCCTGCACTTTGTAATTAGTTTTTCTGGCCCTTATTACTATTATATAGGTTTTGATTTGTTTCAATTTCATTCTTCAATTGAAATTGATTATATATTGTAGTTTCAATTAGGTCCCCAATTTTTTAATTTTGCTGATTGGGCTGGAATCCTTGATATTTTTTGTATCAAAGTTTTTATTTATTTCAATTTCATCCTTCCATGCAAGTTTACTATAAATCCTTAATATTTTCGGTATCAAAGTTTGATGTCTTTCAATTTTATCCTTCTATGCAAGTTAATTATGGATTTCAATTTCATTTCTGTCCTGAATCTTTTAATATCCGGTTTTGTGTTAAATTATTTAATTTCAATATTTGGATTTACTTCAATTTTGTCCTTTAAATTAAAGATGTTATTGATAACATATCAAGTTAATTATATATAGATAGATAGATAGAGAGAGAGAGAGAGAGAGAGAATGTCCTAGGATTTTTTTTTAAAAAAAAAATTAATATCAATATGCTTAAATACATTTAATATAATAATAAGATTAATAAATCTTATAAAAAAGTTTATTTTTTGAAATTTTTTCTCAATATTTTCATTTTTAATATTTCAAATCTAATATTATTGGAGAAACAATACAACTCAAAAAAACAGAAGTTAGACAAATTTACCTACATTATCAACTCATTTTTTTTCTTTTGGTAAATTTTCCTAGATTATCTACAATTAAAAAAATATATTAATCACTTCCCGTTTCAGTTACATTGTTCCTTTTAGACGAAAAATAAGTCATTTTAGGACGCAAAAAAAAATATGTTTATTTCTTAAAAAAATTACAATTTTTTTATTTATAATGTGTCAGATCTAATATTATTGGGGAAAAAAGACAACTCAATTTTATTTTTTTACAAATTTATCTAAGTTATCTCTAATTAAAAAATATACAAGCCACTTCCCATTTCGATTACACTATTCTTTCTACGCGGGGAAAAAAATTATTTGTTACATATTTTATCTATTATAATATTACTAAATAAATATTTAAACAACTAATTACAACATGTAAAGAATCAATTAGTTTTCTACATAGAAAAAACCCTAGCGCGATGCGCGGGTAAGCATACTAATTATACCACGCAAAAAACTTTTTCCTAACATATTTTATTTATTGCAATTTTAGTAATTAAACATTGAAATAACTAATTACACCACGCAAAAAATATAAGTTTATTTCTGGAAAAAAAATTCAATATTTTTATTTATAATGTGTCAGATCTAATATTACTGGGGGGAAATACAACTCATAAAAAAAATTACCTATATTGTCTACAATTAAAAAATATACAAACTATTTTCTATTTCGATTATACATATTTTATCAGTTATAATTTTACTAATAAAATAATAAAATACAATATATATAAAAAAAATCAATTTTCTATATAGATAAAATATATTCACCGTATCGCTAGTTAGAAACTAAAATGCATGGCGATAAACTAATCAAATAAGCACAACATATGCTGACTCCGAAAGGGGTGAAGATTATGGAATCTCAACCCAAAAGATGAAAAGAGAACACCGGCGGTGAAGACATAAGTTAATTAGAGCTTTTTTAAAACTAGAAAGGTGATTATGGAAAATTTTAAACCAAAAGGATAGAAGTTAAACATTGATGAATCTGGTGTCTAAGCAGTACTTTCTGTCCACCCTCTCGGTCAAAAGACAAGAAGGGTGGCATCTTTAATTCCTTTTTGGTAATCATCCGCAAGCTTCCCTTTAAGAATCCCTGTACATACCCTTTTGCATCTCTGCATAAACTTGAATTAATTACTGGAAAGAGGGTTATTCTAATGCAAACATTCATAAACTAATACCATTTTCCCCACCATAATACCATTATTATAAAGGCGAGGAATGGAACTGTATTGATGCCATTTCTTCGAGTGTTGAGCTGACAAAGCTATCTAATTTCTAACAAGCTTCCACTAATTGTGTAGCCCGGGATACACCGTCCAAAACACGCGTGAGTACGGAAATGGACAGCGTGTTCGGCGATGTGCCAGCAATAATTTAGCAGATATAAGAATAAAAAATAGTAAATTACCGGTACACCCCTACATCCAATTCTTATATTTTGTTTTATATGAGGGTATTAACGTATTTGTCTATTTTTAAAAAAGAGTGCAATGGCCCAGCTAACCCTGTGATTTACTGTTCTGTTTTGTCTTATTCGAGGTAAATATGTATTTCGCTATTTTAAAAAATATGTGTAATAACTTTTATGTCTCTAGAGGTTCCTGCGTATTTTTGACTCATTCATGAGTATTGTGGTTAATTTACTGTGCACGGGAAGACAAAAAATCCGAAAACACCCCCGGCTCAAGGCTAAAAATGCAGTTAACAGAGGGGCAAAATAGTGATTTTATTATTTCAATCCACAATGCCTCTAAATCTAGATAAACAATACAAAACAATGTTCATTATTTTTTAAACTCCCGTTTTGTTTTGATTTTTTTAGTAATTATTGAAGAAAAAGAAAAAGAAAGCCAGAAGAATCAAATCCAAGCGTTGGCCGGGCCCTACAAGAAGGCTTCAGGTACGTGTAGCTTTTTTGCGTGTGGAAATAATGGGAAGTGAACAGTCTCGGCAGCTGAGGTGGCAATAAGGGGGAGTGTGAAGTGTTCCTCAAGCCAAGATAGATTCTGATTGGACTCGAACCTCAAATTCGAATCAAATAGCGACTTTTGTAAGCCTCGATATCTCATTACAACATCATTAGAGGTGGAGAGTGTGGAAACATGCTCCGTTGAATTTCTAACATTAACTAGTAAATATAATTAGTAATTTGACAACATCACCAGGGACATTGTAATCTTCGACATTAACTAGTAAAATAATACAACACTCAATGGATGATAATAGGGGTATGAACGTAGGCTTGTCGGACCAGATAAAAAAACAAGTTTGCAACCCTTTTTTTAAATGATTTAATTATTTTGCTGATTATTGTATTTATCATTGTTAAATATAACCGTTTATTACCTGTTATACTTACCGTGTAAAGTAACAAGAAAAATATATTTTATTTTAGCTATTTTAATCTAGGAATTTGTCTATAAATTATGTCTCAATTGTAAGAGGAGTTTTACAGTGAATATAAAAGAATTAATCGAATTACAAATCCTTACAATCATGCTTATAATATTTAATTGTTTTAAATTGCATTATTTGCTATATGTTAGCGGAACAACTAACTCGTGCCTCTTAGGTTTTATTGGTACCTTGATCCTAAAACAACATTAATGGTTGGAAATTGGCCTTTTAAGTGCTTTCTCTTTTCCTTTCCTTTTTCAACAACTTTTTCTCCTCTCGCAAAATCCAAGAACTGAAACAAGAAAAATATATATTAAAATTTAGGATCAAATAATGGTAGCCTAAGAGAATGGATTAAATATATAAAATCTTAAACTCGATGAGCCAAGTATGTATTTTCTAACACCAGTTATAGAAAAAGGCTATGTTTTTATTTAAATATTAGTTCTGACTTATAATCTTTTAGTTTTATTTTTAACAATAGTAAAAAATTATATTTTATAATATAGATTCTTAATTCAGAACATTCCATGACATATCAAATATGCAAATTAAAACAAATTGCAACGTATATAATAATCCTAACATAACTTGACTTTAAATCTCGGACAATATATGACTAATTTTTAAAATGTTGATCTAACGATCAAGGATATACACTTGAGATCTTTTCTTAAATTTTCAAGTTCAAACTTTGTAATCAGCATTTCAAGAAATACACTAAATGAACGCAACAGGTCGACATAGGAATTATATCTTTGAAATCACTTAAGAATAAAAACTGATCTCAATTAATAATGTAAAATTGATCTTTATCAACGACCCAAAAATAAAATAATAACTTTGTTGTTTCTTAGAATGTAAATAAAAAAATAAAAAATCCTAATTTGTTTTACCAGAGACTTAATCCAGGTATGTTAATACTTTGCTATTTTTATAATATATATATATATATATATACATATATAAACATTTATTGTAAATATTAGGTCATAAATTAAACAATTACCAACGGATAGCTTAGAGTTGTACTAGGTGATTTGCCCTTTAATAAAATAACCTTTAATAATATTTTCTTAATATCACATTTCTCTACTTGTAAAATAGTTTATAGCTGTAATATTTTTTATATTATCATTATTTGTGAATCTTGATTATACTAAAATCAAATTATGACAGTAAAACAGAAAAAAATATTATTTATGTATTTAAATCATATATATTAAAAACTATAAAATATAATGCTCGTTATCACAAGTCTTGGATTTTTTTAATAATTATAACAATTAACAAGAATAATTGTGGATGAAAACAAGTCTTTGATTTAAAAAAAACCTAAAAGAATGTCAGACAAAACACATAATATTAAAAAGGTTACTCTGCAAAACTTATAATATTTTTTCCTTCATTTCTCAATGCAACAAGCTCACCATCTCAATCAGGGTTTTTAAATCCGTTCCGGACCCGTTCTGATTTTTTGTTTGGAACGGAACGTTCCGGTTTCGGTGTATTTCGGCGTTCCGTTCCGGTTTTGTACTGTTTATATTTATTTAATTATATATATATATATGAAAAAAAATTAAAAAACAAAATATAATTTTTATTTTTTATAAAATCAAAGTTAACGCAACATTTTTTTTATAATATATATATATATATATATATATATATATATATATATATATATTTATTTTTAATTATATATACATACATACATACATATATATATATACTTTATAGTTGTAACGTGACTGTAAGCTTATAGTCACGTTACAAGTTGTAAATTATAAAAACCTTCTTTATTATTATAAAGTATATATATAGTATATATCCACAAACCCTACTGCCTCCATTTATTATTATTAGTATAAATTATAAAAAACCTAACCCTACCCACTCCACTTTCTCTTTGCTAGTTTGCTTGCGTCGTCCCCCCCTTTCGCTAGCTTCCTTTGCTTTTGCTTGCTACTGCCCCACCCTTCCTCGGCAGTGCCTCTAACTTCCACTGGAAACAATGGAAGATCTCGCCAAGGGCGTCTCGCTGGCTTCCTTTTTTTGCTTGCTATCGCCTCACCCTTCCTTGGCAAGTGCCTCTAACTTCCACTCGAAACCATGGAAGATCTGCTAGACTATATCCAAGTACGAGGCACGTGTGGTCCAGGGTCTTGGATATTTTGCTTTGAATTGTTCATTACTACTTCATTTACGTTTTCTCTCTGTCTCTCTGGTTTACTTTGATGAATACATTCAAGACGTCGTTTTTTTTTCTGATACCGGAACGGAACGCCCGGAACGGAATCGAGACGTTCCGGCCGAAATTCGACCAAAATTTCAGGAACCAACCGGGATTTTGATCAGGACAAAAACATCACTGTTTTATCCCGGATTTTACATTGGAACGGAACGGATCAATAAGCCTGATCTCAATTCCTAAAAGATTATAACCCATTAGACACGCTGTTCATTTTGCACTCATGGCGATGTATCTGGGCCCACGTTCATTTTGTACTCATGCGATGTATCTGGGCCCACGTTCATTTTGCTGTCGGGGCGATTCGATTCAAGCATCGGTTCCCAAAAAAACAAGGTAAAAGGTAAATGTCAATTCCTCCGTACATATAATTTTGCAGAGAATTCAGCACAAACACTTAGAAGCCCATCAGAGCTTCATTATCCGTGCAGAGAAATAAAGAAGATAAGAATGGCTGAGAACCAGAGGCCAAATCTTGCATTCGAGAAAGAAAGGTTTGTCTAAATTACATTTCTTTTCTTTTTTGAAGTATTAATGCTTCATTCACTCCAATCTTCTTCTTTTTCAGCGTTGAAGCTTCACTCAAGAAAACCAAAAGCCGATCACAGGACGCCCTCCTCACTCAAGTCATGCACCAGCATAGCCCTCAATTTGAGATGAAACAGCGGAACTCGGGCTATCCAGTTGGAAGACCTGGCAAATCCTCCCGAAGAACTCCTAAAAGCAAAGGACAAGGCAAATTACAGAACTTCGGCTGTCACTGTGAAGAAAGGTTATATACGCCCTTACTAATCTTTCATCCACTTTATCGCTTCATAAGGCAATATGGTGACTTAAGATTGTAAAACATTTTGACGACGAGGTTACTCTGTTTTGCAGTTTGCAGGGGTTTATTTTCTCATGCCATGCTGTATTTGTCCTTCTCGTTCCCTTCCTAATTGGTGTCATTCAAATCAAATTCCAAGGCACAACCCAGTCTCCATTTCAGACACGTTTGCCAAGCATGTGGGCTTCTGTGCTGGCAACATTCGTCTACTGCTTTGCACTCGCTGCCACAATGAAATTTAAGTGCACCAAGTACGTGATATTCTCAGGCCATGTTGCCTTCTTCGCAGGATCGTTTTCATCGATCTCATTGGTATCGTTCTTGCTCCCTGCCCGACTAGGGCCTCTTGTTTTTGTTGTGTGGGCTATTTTGCCTATCATGGTTGCTCGTAGCATCGTCCAATTCATATGTCTGTGGATCTACCAAAGGATCATGATGTTAATATTCGAAATACTTGGCTTTTGGTATTGGATCCTGGATGACATGTCGATTGAGGAACAGCCAGAAGACCCTGTGGAGATTCTTGTTACCAATTAATTGTATTTCAAGGTGGAAGCTCTGCTTTCGGATATTACTCCTGTTAGAGGATGTATACAGTATATGCGTATGTTAGCTATCGTGTATAGTGTAGCTAACGAGTATATATAGAACTGTTGCTCTCGGTTAAAAGCCAACTTTAACTCCAAGTTAAATAATGAATAAAAGGCTAACTTTTTTTTCTTTTCATATTTTTAATATCTTAGTTTTTTTTACATTCTCTCAAGGTTTCTTCTCAAATCCCCGTATATGTCACCCATCACATCTGACAATAAAATGCAAAAACGTAGAAGAATTTAACAAAACAAGGTAGCTTATCCAATGATTAGGGATATGTTAATTAGAGCTTTTTAAAAACTAGAAGGGTGATTCTCAGAAATTTTAAACTAAAAGGATAGAAGTTAAACATTGATGAATCTGTCCCAAGTTAGAAAGTACGCCCAGGTGTCAAGGCGTTACCTTCTGTCCAACCTCTCGGTCAAAACACAAGAAGGGTGGCATCTTTACTCTTTAGGGGAAGAAATGAAGTGTACCCGATAATCAAATTATACAATTTCCTTTTGCATAATTCATCCGCAAGCTTCCCTTTAAGAATCCTTGTACATACCCTTTTGCATACATGCATAAACTTAAATTAATTAGTGGAAAGAGGATTATTCTAATGCAAACAATCATAAATTAATACCATTTTTTCCACAATCAATCCTATTAATACCATTGTTCAAAGGGTGAGGAATGGAACTGTATTGATGTCATTTTTCCGAGTTGAGCTGACAAAGCTATCTAATTTCTAACAAGATTCCACTGATCATGTAGCCCGGGACATGACACTGATGACAGTCCTCCAATGGATTCAGCGTCTTGGACAAACCGAAAAAAACTAGTGAACCATGTTAAAGGACAACCATGGACCCAGATAGTACAAGGAGACAAGTTTTTAACGAAAAACAGTAGCTTTCTTTGATCCTTTGTCAAGGAGGATTGTCAAGAGGACTTAGTTTATCGTATATTTGCAGTACAAATTCTTACAACAAAATATATTTCCAGTATAAAATACGCATATGGTCCAAATTTCCTCATTTTAATGTACCTACAGGCTCCTGATGAATCTGGATTCGTTGACCATTATAAGGAACTGCATTTATAATGTTGACTATCACACTTGTAATAAAAAAATATAAAAAAGAAAGAAATTCTTAATCAACCATCATACTGTTGAGTAACTATGACAGTATGAAGCACTTCATAAAATCCAATCTTATTAGACAATTGGTATAGGAGAATTGAGCTGGAATGACTGAACAAGATCAGAATCTGGCAAGTTTAGAGGAGGCAGAGAGAAATGGCTATGAGTGGAGCTGCCTCTTCTAATTTCTTGCATGGTCATTAGAGCTGCAATTGTGTTCCTGAAAATCCCTTCTCCTGCAACCGTTATTGATTCTCTTCTTTCTTTTGTTATGTCTTCTTCCTCTACAGGGAATACTGTATCTATCATGTACTCGCATTGCTTGACAAGCTTTGATACCAGATCAGTAATAAAAAAGGGTTGCCCCAGCACCTTTTGAATGAATGGAAGGCGCAATAATCCACCTGTTCGCTTGTCATACTTCTTCAATATCTTGGCCAATCCTACATTAACTTAACAGTTTTAGATTTCAACAAAATTTAATCAAATGCAACAGTTAACACAAGAACTTTTCAATCCTTAATGCCTAAAGGGGCTGTGCCGCTCAGGGACTCAAAATTTCTTCTCTCTCTCTGTTTTTTATGTTATCTTTTACTTAGAAGTGAGACTCAAAATTGAAATACCATCCATTTTACATCTGTAAAAGTAACTCTGAGTCCAAGCTCAAAGGTTAGGAGATCGTAGAGATAAAGTCGGGTAGCCCTTTCGACATTAGCTTACAAGAACGGATTCTGTTGGTATAATTAATTTATCACGATTGTTCATGAAATCATATGTTGTTTGGTTGTTTTCTGGAATATAATTGATCGAGTCAGGGGGTGCTTACTGCATAGCTTTGTCCGGCCAATTGACGTACCTGTATAATTGATATTGCTGTAATTCTCTAAAAGCACCATTTCACCGTGGAAATTGACAATGTTTTTTCTAATCTTTCTCATCTCCTCTTTGTACGCTGCCTCTGAAGGTTCACTTCCACATGGCCCTGAAATATCAATCACTTTCTGAATCCTCTGCTTTAATTCCTGCATATTTATAAAGATTATCTGTTATAATTTTGTTTGGAACTGAAATTTACGAGTTGCCTTTTGAATAGCTGTTCAACTGAAGCAATCTTCACTCTTAGACCCCATGGGCATTCTGCAGAGACCTCAGTGTTGCCTTCTTTGTTAGAAAGTTTTAAGGACACATTAAATACGTGCACCAGTTTGGCTACTTCAGAGTTACCTTATTTGCCATCAAGTCGTATGTAAGATTAATTCATGCTATTACAGTACCTTACGGTAGTTTTTTTCCATATCTGTAATTTCTCTCTTCCATCTAAAGTGTAAAGAGAAGTAAAATTTGGGACAACAACCAGCTTTATAATTACATCCTATAAAATGAAAGACATATATGCCAGTTTCAAAACCTTATGTGAATGCGTGGCGCGCGCACCTGTGCATACATGCTAACGTGTTTTCGTGTAAAAATATTAAAATTAAATAATTTTTTAGTTTTGTTTCCTGATAAATATTAAAATTATTCTTTTTATAAAATTTCAAAAATAACAAGGTAAGATCTGGAAAAACCAATGGCATTGTTGAGGTTAAAAAGAATAGCTAAGATTTGGAAATCCAAGTACAAAAATACTGATTCTGTAAAAATATTATTCAATTAGATAGTGATGGTTGCATTGAGAATTAATATATAAAATATATCTTTGTGAGTTTTCAAAGAAATGCTTCCTATTTCACTAGTATTACCGATAATGTCATCACTTATGTAAGAAAATAATAATAATAATAATAATAATGAATTCCATCATATAAGGTTGTTTTCGGTCATCAAACATGGATAAGTCTAAAGAATAATTAAGATCCGAATATAAAAGAAGTGAAAATCATATATACCAATCTTGAGTGAATGAGATCTGATAATTAATTGTAGAAATTAGATGAAGTCTTTAATATAAGACCACATTGTCACTAGCATTGCTTGCGAAACTATTATTTTGCTTTGCCTCCATCAAGGCATTAATTACTACCCGCCAAGACTAGCATGATGCTCTCTCCATCGAAGTTCACTCGATCAGTCTAGCAGGCAAAAAGGAGGAAGAAATGCGAGACAAAAAAAGGAAGATTACCTCATGCCGAATGATGTAATCCTCTTCTTGTTCCATGAAAAAAGTATTGAACTTGTCGATTTCGCTGTTCAGCAGACGCACAAACTCAGCCTCTGCCATTCCATGCTCAACTGATCCGTACGAGAAAGGCGGAGCCGATGAAATCAGACGGACAAGCTTCTTCAATTCCTTGTAAGACAAATACTTGTCACGCCAATCTGGCAAGGTTTCTTGAACTTGTTGCTTCAGTCTCTTACCAAACTTCATTGCTATGTCCGAATACTATGTTTCTCTAAAAGATCAGCTCTTAATATTTTCCTACTGGATTAGTTACAAAAAAGCAAGACCAGGAAAATTGGAATTGTAAAGATGGTGAAATGTGGGAAAGAAATGAATGAATGGGGGGGGGGGGGGTTTATGGGGAAAAGGTTAGTAGAATATTAGAGGGCATATGCTTGGCGTGATGAAGTGGCAGCTGGAAAAGCTATGAGAGAAGTAGGAGAATTCCTAAGCATATTCGGTTACTCTCGTCTTACCATGCACCGAATTTATGAAAAAATGACTTTATGGTATAGTTTTGTATTAAATATTAGCAAGTGGGACAAACGGGCCTAGGGGTTGTCTAGTCTCACAGTCTCCAATTTGGAGTTGCTTCCCATACAAATCATGAAGGGGTCCTGTATCCTATCCATTGGTGTCTTCATGAGTGGGTGAGTGAATGCCAGTTACTCTAACATTATAGGAGAGGATATGGGGTGAGGGTGATTCCAGGGAATCCTTATAGAATCTGCTGCTGGGACGGAGATTGTATATTACTAGAAAAGGAAAACGTGAGCTCGGACATGTTTTTGGAAGTAAACAAACAAGCGTATATTTTATCTCCGAACTAGAAACCCCCCTGCTCCTTTTTGTTGTATTGGGCCTGGACCACGTCTCCGTGCAGGCCGTTCGATTAAGGCCCCACCTTAATACCTGTTACGACCCGACAATCGATTTCATTTTTTATATTTAGGGAATTTGCAATATTCAGGCATAAAATAATATGCCATCAAAAAGAATTTCAAAACGGATATTTTTTTGTCTGTTGAAGAACCGAGTTTATGCCCCCAGGCTCATCATGGCCGTATACTAGTTTCTACTGCCTCTAATTATACATATTTACATGTTATAATGAATGGGCTTCCAGGCTATCAATGGATCCATGTACGGTGCATTCTTTGAATGGGCTGGATCCATTTTCTATGTTGGGTTTCCTTGACTCTTACCACTTTCTCACCACTCCACTCAATTTCTGAGACTCGGTATTTTTCTCATGGCCTACTTCAAAATTTGAGCCATAAATTATAGATGATAGCCGGATAACTAAATTCAAAGCCAGCCCTGCATCTTATATTACAGGAGGAATTGTTAAATATATCTTTAATTATACCTTTATATTTCATTAAATATATAAACTATTATAAAATATTTTTTATAAATTTTATTTTTTGTAAGAGAAAAAATAATAATTCCTTCCTTCATATTAGCATAAAAAAATAACGGGAAAAAAGTGTGGTAAATTCCTCTATCATTTCACATGGACCAATTTAATAATAAAACATTACATGTAAAATGTAAATTGACCGTAGAAGATCATTTATGTCACATGTTAATGTGTTTATACAGTCTACGAGTGATTTGACAGAGCATGTAATTGAGTATACAGCACAGACAGACAGATGACTAGATATGCCGTTGAGGAAAAAAAAACTAGCGAAGGAGACGGTTGTACGTCCGTGCGCTTCACGAGTAAAGACGGCTCGCGCGTGGTTTAATTTTTCCCTTTTTCTGTTTTTCTTCAATTAAAATTAATCAAAAAACGAGTCGTAAACGAGTGAAGACAAAACCTGGCAATATGATACTTTTGTAAAAGTATTTCTAATTGAAAATAACTTAAATGATACTTTTATTACAAAATCAAAATTATTAAAAAAATTATATCTACAATGATTAATATAATATTTATTTTTAAATAAAAAATAATTTAAAAGTACTGAAAAATAGTTTGAAAAATGTCACACCTTAATTATATTAATTTTGGTGTTACTTGTTAAGACAGCATTAAAAAAGCCGGAAACATCTTCACTTTTATCCTCAATTATGACCTGAATACACACTCATTAATTATCCTTAATAATTGAGTCAGTCACCAATAAACAACTCATCAAGTTGATACTAAGTTGTGAAATAAGATTCAGGTTCTTCCCAAGAGATCTACTCGTGATAAGGAAATCACTGCAGATTGTTGCTATTTTAGAAATCAAATTAATCTACTCATAGGGTTGTTTCTCACGTCACTTCAAAAGCGTTTTTTTAAATATTTGTTTTTGTTTTAAATTATTTTTTTGTGTGTTTTTAAAACATTTTGATATTAAAAATAATTATTTTAAATGTATTTTTAAACAAAGTATATTTTTTAAAATAGTCGCTAACAATAAAAACTAGAGGTAAAACTTACTTTATTGATTTTATTTAGACAAGATTATACAAAGTGTTAGAGGAAACGGATGAAGGGTAAGCTGGCTAGGCTATTCAACACAAGGTTGTAAAATCCGCTCCGGTATCGCTTGGTTTTTATTTGGAACTGAACGCTCGGTTTCGATGTATTCATGCTCTGCTCCGGTTTTGTATTGTTTATATATATATATATATTAAAAAATAAAATATTAATTTAACAAGTATAATTTAAATTCAAGATAAATGAAATTTAAACTATACAATAAAAACATGCCTTAGTGCTCATTAACTAATAAACCCTAAATTTTCCAACAAAAACAAAAAAGAAAATGAGTTAGGTTCATAGAATCAACCACATATGGGTATTTTCGTCATTAAGGAAAAATCGAATTAGGGTTGCAAAATGCAAACCTCACAATTAAAAAACACTAGCCGTCATGATCCTTGAAAGTGGCAGCTGTTACTATCTTTATCTCCAAACCTCTACTTTCTACTCCTCTGTTTCGTCCTCATCCTCTCCTCTCTGCATCATGCCTCTCCTTCCTACTTTCTACTCCTCTGTTTCGTCATCATCCTCTCCTTCTCTCCTGCTAATACCTGCATCATGCCTCTCCTTCCATTCCTGATGAGAATGTTTGCTCTACGTTTTTGCTCCCCTTGCTCCAGGTCTCTTTGATTTGACGCCCATCTCTCTTCTATCTCTTTCTCATGTCTGTTGAACAGTTGACTTCCACTTGGTTTGAAGTCCTTGTCTTCAGACTCTTTTTGTAAAGATTATGGATTTGCTGGAGCCGGAACGGAACGCCCGGTATGGAACCGGGGCGTTCCGGCCGGAATCTGACCGGATTTGCCGGATCTGACCGGGATTTTTACCGGGACAAAAACGTTGCCGTTTTGTCACGGATTTTGCATTGAACCGATCGCTCCTACCGAACTGAACGGAAATTATAACCCTGATTCAACTTCAACATGTTTTTTTGTTGGTGTGTTAGTGTCTCTCTCTCTCGCTCTCTCTCTCTATATATATATATATATATATATATATATATATGTTTTTTATGATTGTTTCAACGTGATGGTATCAAAATAATTTTTAAAAAATAATCAATTAGCTTCTTTTTTTTACCCTTATTAAAAAAACCATTAATAATATTTTTATTATTATCATATTTCTCTACTTGTAAACAGTTTATAGCTGTAATATTGTTTTATATTATCATTGTTTGTGAATATTGATTCTATAATCAAATTATTATAGTAAAATAGAGAAAAATATTATTTATGTTTTCAAATCATATATTTAAAAAACTATGAAATATAATGCTCGTTATTGTAAGTCTTTGATTTTAAAAAAAAATCTAAAACAATCCCAGGCAAAACACATAATATTAAAAAGGTTCCTCTGCAAAACTCATTATAAAGTATTTTGTAATAAAAAGGATAAATTACAGAGTCTTAAATGTACTGTAAAATCTTTGAGGAAAATATAAGAAGACACGTAACTTATTACTGGTTTAGTAAAATTATCATGGAATTTATCAGACAATTATCTTTAAACAAATACATGGTTAAAGATAATTGACCACGACGAGCTTATAAGAAGAAGAAACAAGACTTGTTTTAACTTTTAACTGTATGGTTTTGATCGCAAGCAGAGCAGAAAGTAATTTTGTTTTTCTTGAAAAAGGAAGCCTTCAATTGCAAAAGTTGAAGACTTTGACTGGCCTGCTAATTGTTTGTGCATGATTGCAAGTCTTCTTATTTCAGGGATTCAATTGCAAAAGTTGAAGACTTTGACTGGCCTGCAAATTGTTTGTGCATGATTGCAAGTCTTCTTATTTCAGGGACCGAGTTGGATCGTCTAGTAAGACACAGGGATTGCGTCTTGGTACAAAATCGAAGACGAATTTTGACTTTCCGAGATTTTATTAGTTATCCAAGCTTCGAAGAAAGGGCACAGACAAAGTTCCACCAATGAAAACACACAGAAAATGTCAGCCTGAAATCCCCCCTCCTGAACATATAAATAAAGCTCCATCTCCACCAACAAATTCAGCACAAACACCCAGACATCCATTTGATCATTCATTATCTGTGCAGAGAAATAAATCAGAGCAGAATGGCTGAGAACCAGAGCCCAAATCCTGCATTCGAGAAAGAAAGGTTAGTCTAAATTATTTCTTTCACGCTCTCTTTCTCGTACTAATGCTTCCTTCACTCCAATCTTTCTTTTTTCCAGTGCTGAAGCTTCAGTCGAGCAATCAGCTTCTTAAATTGTTCTTCGTTTTTGCTTGCTGAGTGATTTTAAATTTTATTGTGATGACAGCATAATTATGCAGCATGGAATATTTGCCCTCTTGGTTGGGACGCTAAACAATCAAATCCAAGTGAAGTTTCAGTCGATAAAAGCCTCTCCGTTTGACAGCCATGACGTTACCATGTCAACCTTCCTTCTTGCTCTTTTTGTCTATGCAACGGCATCGGTGGCCGAGGTTATGCTCCGAGCTCGAGAATCCCTTTACAGCACACTAGTTGGCAATCTGCGACTCTTTGCCAGTGCCCTTGCTGCAATATTGCTCCTGTCAATTCTTGCTCCGATTCTGGGGTGCATTTTTTCTGCAGTATGGGCCTGTTTATTTATGCAAATCGCTTATGAATCCAGCCTAGATCTGTACAGCATTTTATGCCAGTCAACTAGTAAGTTGCTTGACATGTTGAAGAGGGTGAGAGGCCGTAAGGCAGAACCAGATCAGCCAAATGTCTAGATCAATACTACATGTCCTGAAATGGAGTAATTGGCATGGGAAAAATCTTGTTTGTGACTATTTCTGGTTGTTCTCCTCCCCCCACCCTCCATGTTTTTTCTTTTTTAAAAAAAAATCTTTGTATGTTTAAAGAAGAGTACCTGAAAAGAGTTTGATTCTGAGGAATCTATCTCCATGTAAAAATATAAAATTAAATAATTTTTATTATTAAATAGGACTGGCGGAGTTTTTTTTATCTCCAGTTATGTTCAACACGCTAACAAAAATGTTTTTCGAGTTTGGTTGGGAGCAAAATACATATCGGTTAGCCAATCAAGTTACCTTTTTCTTGACCCTGCACGGTTTGTAGCGTGACCTTTTGTTGTGGGTTGACACTATTTTTTGGAATGTAAACAAAATTTTACAAAAAATACCTAGATTATATATATAAGAAAATAATTTTGTTATTAATCTTAACACAACTATTTAGAATTGAAAAATCTCAGTCCACCTATTTTTTATTTTATAATATGATAAAAAATAAAAAAATATATTTTATAATCAATCTGATACTTAAATAATAATATTAACTAAAAACGCAATATTAAAAATAATTGGAAAAAACTCATTGTTGCCTGAGCTAGACTGGGCCTATTAAAAGCCCAAGCATATTGCCACGAAAGACCCGTGAGCTTAAACTTGTATATTTATTTTTTTGCCTTTTAACAAGTCATCTATTATTATTATTATTATTATTTAAAATATTGCACCTCCTGAATATCAAACCCGCGATCGCAGCATGACTCCCGCGCATTAACCATTAAAACATGACAATAAACTTAATATAAAATTAGGTTGACCTGATTTACTCCTTATGATTTCATTTTTTTTATAGTTTTTTTATTGGATCCTTGGTTCTCTGTCCTATTTCAGGACCGGGGTTCTTATGACCTGTATGGTCGTGACCGTGGGCATACAGCAAACATTTCGAGTTAGGCTTTTGAGTTGTTAGGCTCTGTTCCTGGTGGTATAAAGATGGACACCAGAGCCATCAAGTGGTGTGTGTGTATATACTAGTAGTTATTTATCTTGTGTTTTGTTGAATGTAATTTTGACATTTTTATTCAATAATAATAATAATAAAACATGTTTTGAATTTGATGTTTTAAAAAAAACAATTTTTTTTTAACACCAAGATAACAAAATATTAAATTGACTCTGATTAACTCTGGTTAATATATCAAATCCATGATTCGGGTTATGAGATTATAATAACTCTATAAAAAATCAAAATAAATTATAAATCTTAATTATCATTCAATCAAATATCGTAAGATGGATTTAAAAAAAAAAATTAAAACGGACAAAATAACAATTTCAGTTAACTTATCAACCCCGTTATCTCGATCATGAAATTAAGATAACCCCATAAAAAAAAAATAACAATGAAGTTTAATTATCAAATAGTCCAATGTTGAAGAATAAGATTAAAAAATCAAATCAATTAAAAGAACAACTTAAGTCAATATGCTAAACTCACAATCCGGATCACATTATTTATTAACTTTGTAAAAAGAAAAAAAACAATATAATTTAACCTTACTTACCTGTCCAATACATGATTTTAGTCATAAGACTGGATAACCATGTAAAATACAAAACAAATCAAACTACCTATTTCTTGATTAACCATGTAGGCTAAACGTTAAACAATGAAATTTTTAGAAAACATTTTTTTAAGAAATAACATAAACACAAGCAAGGTCACCCAATTAAGTGATGTTATCGAGGCATGAAGTTGGATAATTTAGTAAGAAATCAAACAAGAATAAACCATGAAGCCTAGTAATTCTCGGACCAATACACTAATGCTCGATCGAAGCTAATTAGAAAAAGAAAAGAATTTAATTAACTCGAGTTAACTCGCCAAACTCGTAACTCGAGATCATAAAATAGAGTCAACCCATTAAAAATAAGATTTAATGTCGAAAGACTTGTGGTCTCAAATTATGCCTCGGATTATGAATCTTATTTTTTAAGCAAACTATTGATGCATGATAAAATAAAATAAAATGAGTCAATCTGGGTTAATCCACTATACAATATTCACTAGTCATGAGGTTATAATAACTTGATAAAAAGTAAACAAAAATTATAAAATCTAAATCTTAACCAGCTTAGAATAAAAATGAGAAGAAAAAAAATATTGGGCTAACCAAATCAACTCATTAACCCTGCAATTTATATCTTGAAAATAGAATAAATTAACTCATTAACCCCGCAATTTATGCCTCTGATTATGAATCGTATTTTTAAGCAAACTATTGATGCATGATAAAATAAAATAAAATAAGTCAATCTGACTAATCCACTATGCAATATTCACTAGTCGTGGGTTATAATAACTTGATAAAAAGTAAACAAAATTATAAAATCTAAATCTTAACCAATTTAGAATAAAAATGAGAAAAATACCAGCTAACTAAATCAACTCATTAACCCTGCAATTTATGTATTGAAAATAGAATAAATTAACTCATTAACCCTGCAATTTATGCCTCGGATTATGAATCTTATTTTTAAGCAAACTATTGATGCATGATAAAATAAAATAAAATGAGTCAATCTAGGCTAATCCACTATGCAATATTCACTAGTCGTAGGGTTATAATAACTTGATAAAAAGTAAACAAAATTATAAAATCTAAATCTTAACCAATTTAGAATAAAAATGAGAAAAAAAAATACCGGGGTAACCAAATCAACTCATTAACCCTGCAATTTATATCTTGAAAATAGAATAAATTATAAAAAAAACAAATAAAAAATTTATAAAAAATAATCTAGTAAAAAGAAATGAAAGATAAAAAAACCATCACAATAAATAATATTACGTGACAAGATTGCAATGAAACTCCTTCTCGTTTAATTTATAGGTAACGAAGTGATTAAGATAACTACAATAAACTATCAATCCTTCAATCGACAGGATAGAGCGCGTGTTTGCATGGACGACTAAAACCTTACAGGATCCAACGTGTCAATCTCTCAACCGTCGATTGAATCACTCTTTCACCTCCATTCAATTTGTTTGCTCGCCCATTTACATTTCAGCCCCAGGACGTCTCGCTCATTTACATTTCAGCCCCAGGACGTTTCTTAATTGTTTTAAAAAGAAAAAGAAAAAAACTCTTCCGCGTATAGTGCCATTCTAGAAGTTTCCACTCATTCACAATCATTTTCGTTCCTTTGTGCTCCTTAACAATAAATGAAGCAGAGTTTCTTTCTTCAGCATATATCCATGAAGGATTGGATGAGTGTCTATTTATGAAATTTCACTTATAGTTGACTCGTGCCAAGGAAAAAATATTATTCACTGAAAATACCAAATAAGCGTTGTTTCGCATGTCGATATTATCAGATATTCGCAATAAATTTAAATAAATAAATAAATAAATAAATACCAGGATTGATTAAGAACGTTAAATGGTTATTAACAGTCTATATAGTTTTTTTATTTTCCAATTAATTGTTTATAAATGAAAAAGTCTCAATGTTTCTTAAATAAAGATATTTTATTTTTAAATATAAATTAGTTAAGTCTTGAGAAAATATTGACTTTTCAATACTGCTAGTATTTTTACAGACAACCAGAAGCAGTGTATAGAATTAGACTTGACAACATGATGTAATTTAACGATTTTCATTTTTTTTATACTTTATATTTTATTTTAGGATTCGTGCGTGCCTGCCAATACGTCTTTGGAAAATTGACAAAAACGAAAGACGCCTTTTGACGGCTCCACCCATTTGTGGGGGGGTCAGCTATGATTCAAGACTTCGGGTGTGGGCTCCACCCATTTGGGGGGGTGGGTGGGTCAGCCATGATTCAAGACTTCGGGTTTGTTGTCATAATGGTTGGATAATAATTTTGAAGTTGTTAGTTAAAATTGTTTTTAAGTTTGAGATTAATAATAATTAGTTTCAGGTTATCAAGTTTTTTCATATTATTTTTTTATATTAATAAACATGTATTATGTGAATATTATTTATATTTTAATTAATTTTTAGATTATTTTAATATTAAAAATATATTTTTATAAGAAAATATAATAAATAATTATATATTTTTATATTTTAAAAATATATTTGTTATATAAAATCTGCTCCAGCACCCTTTTGGGATAATTCTAGTATCCTACTAAAATAATGAAAATTAATTTTTAGATTATGTTAATATTAAAAATATATTTTATATATTAATAATAAACATTATTTATATTTTAATAAATTATTTTAATATTAAAAATATATTTTATATATTAATAAATATATATTATGTAAACATTATTTATATTTTAATTAATTTTTAGATTTAATATTAAAAATATTTTTTTTATATTAATAAACATATATTATGTAAAAATTATTTATATTTTAATTTATTTTTAGATTATTTTAATATCAAAATTATATTTTTAACATTATTTATATAATTAATTATAAACTTATAACAAATATAATTAATAACAAAATAATAACAACCCCCCCGTAATAACACCCCCCGGCCCCACCCCTTTTTATTATCTGCTGTTGCACAGCAGATGCAAGAAAAGCGGCCTCGTCGTCTATAAAGGCCTTAATTTTATTCAATGAAGGAAATACACTTCACCTTTCTGTCCAGAGCTACCTCGAGTCCAAACTCCACAGAGCATCTCTCTAGCAAAAAAAGGCTGCAGAAAATGGCAGAAACAAGTCCGCTTAATCATGGTTTCAAAGGAGAGAGGTTACTCTTAATCCTTTCGCCTTTAATTTTTGTCATCAAGTTCATAGGGATTCAAATTAAATTTCTTTCTCTCTTTATTTCCCTGTCTTCTATTCTCGTGTCTAATTAATTTTAATCTTGTTTTGATGACAGCATCATGGCGCAGCATGCCGTTTTTGCCCTGGTCGTGGACATTTTAAACAACCAGATCCAAGCGAAATACCAGTCAATGCCAGCTTCTCCATTTGAAACCCACAGGAGGGTCATGTCAGCATTTTTTGCTGCTCTGTTTATATACGCCACCGCATCAGTCGCCGAGGTTACACTCTGGACGAAGAAATCAGTCCACCAGAGACTTGTCGGCAATATCCGCCTCTTTGCGAGCGCCCTTGCTACAGTTCTGCTTCTAATGACTCTTGCCCTGATTTTGGCCTGCATCATCTCCATCTTGTGGTCCTGTTTATTTGTGAAATTAGCACACGAATCATGCCAGGATCTGTGCCAGTTGCTAAGCCAAACAACTGATGGGGTACTTGACATGCTGGGAAAACTAATGGCAATTGCGAGGAGCCCCGGAGAGAAACCAAGCCAGCCCAGTGTGTAGGTCCTAGCAAGTTCCAAATAGATCAGGATAGTGATTCTTTTTGTTTGTATGAGGTACGAGACTTGCAAAGTTAGCTGAGATTGGTTTCATTGAGGGGCTAAGTGGGGGCTTAGTATGATGAAGTCTGTGCTTAGATCACCGATTCAGAGCATTCCTCCCCTGGTGTATAGTTACCCACCTAGCAGATGGAGTCTTGTCCTCTCTGGGTTTCTCTTCCTTTCTCTGTTTTCTCACCCTCAACATCCCGTGGTTCTGTGGAAGGGGGTGTCATTTTGATTTTGTTAAACTTTGAAGGGGTTCGATGTATAATGCATACAAATTTTTTTATTAAGAGAATATAAAAGAGAGACCACCTGCAGTAAAAGTGATTATTAGCCGTGGTGTTCATTGATCGGGTTTTAATATATAATTATATAGAAAATATGTGGTTGTAAAGTAGCATCGATTAAATGGGAAAATAAAAACAAATAATAATTAGTTAATAACATTTAGTTTAGAGGAGATGATGGAAGGGAAAGAGATTAAAAGGTGGGGTGACTGTAAGTACGAAGGTGATTAGTTATATGTATTTTAAAATAAGTTTTCAATTTATATTAAGATTAATATATCTCATCTTTTAGTTTTTTACCTTTTAATTTAACCATTTTGGAGCAAAGTTTCTTTTAAAATATTTCGTATGTATTTAACGTTCGAAATATTATTCTAACTTTTCTTTTAAACCTGGTACATTCAAATCAAAATTGTTAATATTGTTCCTGTTGCCGTTCAGTTTTTTATTAAAACAGAACGTTCTAGTTTCGAGTTATATCTGTTGATATATATATATATATATATATATATATATATATATATATATATATATATATATGAAAAAACTTACAAATTAAATAAATTAAATAAATTTTTATTTTTTATAAAATCATAGTTAACAATAATTTAATTTTTTTATAATATATATATATATATATATTTTTAATTTTTATTGTTTTGATTTTCACATTTTCAATACATATATATTGCAGATCACAATCACCTCACACTCACACACCTATTTTCTTCCTTCCGAGTCCCGATTGCTTGAGACTCTCTCTTTCGTTTCCCTGACAAAAACGAAGAGCTGATAAGGAAATCAACAAATCATTTGCTTTCATTGATTTCTCGATTTCCTATGCTCTTCTCTCGTGTACATTCTCTCTTGCTCTACTAATCATCAAAAGCCTTCCCATTCTCGCTCGCCTGGAACTCAACACAGGTAACAATTATTTTTCGATCAATACTTTGAATATCGTTTTTAGGTTGTTCAATCGATAAAAATAAGGGCTTAGGGAGATTTTGAGTGAAATTGATACGGTAAAAGGGATGCCGGGGTGCTGCAGTTATTTTTTTTTATGTCCGAAACGACATATCCAAGTGATTCGGATGTTCCGGCTGGAATTTCCAGAACAAGCGGGACGTTCCGATTTTTTCACTGGCATGGCCGGAATAGCATTTACAGCTATTAACCAAATCAAACTACTGAATGAAATGTGTTTAATAAGTTTGCTGCTAATGTTTGGCCCATTCTCCTAAAAAGTAGAGGATTTACAGCACAGAACCCTGGGCTTTGAAAATCTAATTGGATCCACGTGGCACTCACCAGACCATCGATGCCTTGAACCGGTCCCCTTTTCTCTCATGCGTGGACAATGCCTACAAAGCATGGGTTTGAAAACATGGTGATATGAGGTGGAGAAGTATTCGTCTTTGACTATAAGATACGTCTTTGATGCGTCTTGAAACGAGCCCATGATTGCTCAAGTAGTCCGTGCGCTTCCTAGTTCATGTCCACGAGGACGTCCCCAGTGTTTTCTGTCGTTTTTACCCCTGACACTGTATATCAAAATACAAAACACGTTTTTTTTTGTCCTCCACCCCTGTCAGTGTCACCTACTTCTTTTCCTCTTTATTTTTTAAAGTAGCTAAGTAAACCTAACAATTTAAGGGAACTGAGATTGCTGTGGTATTTAAAACTTTTTTAAAGTGAAAAAGATTTTGGCTATAATTTTTACATAAAGAAAATTCTATCCAAATTTTAAAAAAATTAACTCTCCAAGATAATGAAGCAAATAAACATTCATGCTAACAAATACTATGATTTTATGAATGTTTTTACGCTAAAAACACGCAAATCATCCAAAATTGGACAATAGCTAAAACGACATAACCATTTTGGTTACTGTGATCGTTTTGGCTATTGTACGGTCATTTTAATCATGTCTAGTCATTTTTCAAAATGATTTCTTTGAATATATCGCTGTTTTGAATAAAGATATTATCTGGATGTCATGTTTAAAAAGGATGACAAACTTGAACAATAATATTATATTCAAAACCTTTTCATCCAATGCTATTTTACTATTTATTCACTTCTATACGTAAATTTCTGGCTTCTACCCCGTGTTACCGTCAATATTTTATTTTATTTTATTTAATCTCGATGCTTTATTTTTAATAAATCCATTATTTTTTCTTTTTATTCAAAGTTTAAAAGGATTAATTATCTTGCAGATTTATTAAATAATAAATTATTTTAACCTTAAATCTATATTTTATTATTTTTGGACACAAAATAAATACGGCTGGACTCTAAAAAATATCTAAAATTTCCAGGCTATTTTTTTTCTGCCACCATTACCCTTTTTATTTTTTATTTTTATTTTATTTTGGATAAAATATAAAAGAATAACCTAAAATCGTGCTATTACACCCATAATCTCAAGTTCAACATTACTTCCACACGGTAATTGTGGAGTAATTTTGTTTGTTGTTATAAAGCAACCCGGCGTGATCTTTTCAGAGGAAAAACAATAAACCCATCCAATCACTGCCAAGATGATTCTCTAATATGGAAAGTTGGATAGGATTTTTTTTTTGAACCGGAAGAAACCTAATCCTCTGAAAAATATATCATGTAAGCACGTAAAATTTTAATTATTTTAAATTTTTATAAAAATAAATGTCCTATCTCGAATTTAAGATTTGTTGTGTAGATCTCAATCCCTTTGACCCCATGCCCTAACTAATAAAAACATGATATGATGATATTAGGAGAGATAGAAAAAAAATGATTTGTTTAATGTTTATATAAATAGCAAATCATCATAAGGATCCTAGGTTTTTATAGTCTGATAAGTTTAATAGTTTAATTTCAGTCAGAGTGATTGAATGAATGTTTGAGAGTTTGATAAGTGTTATTTCTAAAAGGATATTGTTTGATAATACATCAATATAATAATAATTATTATTTATATCATTATATAAAAATAATTTAAAAGCACTAAACAATGGCTCCTCTTTAGCATATCCTAAAATATCCAGACCGTGTGTTTATGCACCACGGGCTTGATCTATACTTGAAAAAAAGTAATCTCAGAGAAAATACCATATGTATTATTTTTAATGAATTGGCTTATTATTTATGCAATGCTGTGTTAGAAAACCTGGTTATCCCGTGGTCAGCATATCTATAAAGCACAGAGTACATACCCATTTTGTGTTAAAAAAAGGTATGGTGAATAATTGCAAGGTTTTTATTTATTTTATTTTTAACTCATCGTATCTACAAGAGAAAACGACAGGTTTCGAAAACACATCTTGAACAACCCCCCTCTCTCTCTCTCTCTCACAATTAATTAAATTAATCACCTGTGTTCATGATGGGCTTCCTGGGACCAAGACATTTGGGCTAATATTGGGCTCATTATCTCACCAGGTTTGGATCGCTATTAGACAGCACAGAGCCCTGGGCTTTGGAAATCTTGCCGAATCCACGTGGCAGTGACCAAACCAATTTCGAGACTGAGGAATGTCCACGGAGCGTGGACCGATTTTCTTCTTCTTTTAAATTCGCGTCAGCTATGATTAATTAATTTCTAGTAATTCAGGGACGTCGAATTTCGCCAAGACGTCTTTGACAAAATTGGCAGAACGTCTAAAACAAAAGGAAAGACGTCTCTTGACCCCACCCCGCTCATTTGTGGGGTCCACTATGGTCTTTTCCCTCTTCTATAAATAAAAAGCATTATCATGGTTCCAAACTCCAAAGACAGCATCTCTCTAGCAAAAACAAGCTGCAGAACATGTCTGAAAATCATCCGCATAATCTTGGTTTCAAAGAAGAAGAGAGGTTACTCTAAATCCTTTTGCCTTTTTATTTTTTTCATGAAGTTCATGGGGATTCAAATTAAATTTCTTTTTCCCTTTATTTCCCTGTCTTCCATTCTCATGTCTAAGTAATTGTGATCTTGTTATGATGACAAAGATCGCCGCGATGCAAAGATGGCATTTTTGCCCTGCTCGTGGACTCTTTAAACAACCAGATCCAAGCGAAATACCAGTCAATGCCAGTTTCACCATTTGCAAACCACAGGAGGGTCATGCCAGCTTTTTTTGTGGAAAAAGCTACGAAGAAAAATCCAACGCGGAAAATGCATAAATACCCCCGGGTCCGGTGACCATGTTTTGTCGTTTAGGAGGGCTAAAAGCGTCTTTATCTGTGCAATAAATTCAGACATACCGTCCATGTCCCCTAAAAATTGTTAAAGTACCCCCAGTTCAGTTTGCCTTATTTTGTAGTTTGTGAGATCTATTTTCGTCGTTTTATTGTGCGATAAATTCGGAAATATCATCTGTCTCTGGAAAATTTTAAAATACCCCGGCGTCGGGGTTAAATTTTTCAGACACTGGGGCAAAATAGTAATTATATTGTTGCAATAAATAGTTAATCGAGTCTCGTGTGTGCAATAAAACCGGTACGCCGTTTATTGTTTAGTTAATTTACTAGTTAGATTGTCCGCACTACGTTGCAGTCAACATTTAATTTTTATAATTGTTGAATTTGAATCAATTTATAGTTTTCACTAATTTAAAGATAAAATATAATATCTACACATGCAAAATTTGACATGATACAACACATCAATACACATTACATCAATAACAATATCGAAGCTTTAACATCAAAGAGACATAAATAGGTAATTGCCTCGAAAATTTGTCAACACAAAAATATGGGAAAACATGGTTTTTCCCAACATTTAAATCAATCCTTGTGATGTTGCCGGTTGCACTACGTCACGAGTCAAGTAAATAATTTTTATATCTATTGAGATCAATATAGAATATTTATAATTTTATACATGTAAAGTTTGATATGATGAAACAAATGAGCATACCTTATTATAACAACAAGTAATATCGAAGTCTTAACATCTAAAATTATCATCATTATCACTCGCCAAAATAATGAAAATTATTAAATTATTATGAGAAAATACAAAAACAATTAACGTAAAAGAAAATACTGAACAAAAGGTAAAATTATTATTATTAATAAAATTAATATAATTAGTGCTCTAATAATGAAAAAAGCAAAAATAAATCAAAGACTAAAAAAAACATACAAAATTTAATAAACGAGCAAATAAAAATAATAAAAATAAAAGATAAAAAAATTACTAGTTTAAAAAAATAAGTTAGCTTGAAAATTAAAAAAATTGTCCGCCCTATGTTACTGGTTGAACAAACAATTCTTATAAGATTTGCTAGATCAAAATTAAAATGTAAAATTTGTATATGTAAACTTTAATATAATGAAATAGATTAACACATTGTTAAGGAACCATCTCACATAAAAACTTAAGCTTGTAAGTGAGGCCCCATGATATGATTTATATTATTCTTTAACACGCACTCTATTATAACAACAACAACAACATCGGAGTTGTAACATCTAAAATTATCATTGTCATTACTATCAAAACAATAAAATTTATCAAATTATTCTGAGAAACAAAAACTAAAAAACATTAACAAAATAGTAAGAAAGAAAAACAATTAAAATATCACCACCCCCACCCCCACCATTACTATGAAAGAAAAAAATAAATAAATAAAAGACTAAAAAAATCCTAAAAACTTTAACAAAAGATCAATCAAAAAAATAAAACAAAATAAAATAAAAATTATCATTGTTATTACTGTCAAAACAATAAAAACTATCAAATTGTCACAAGAAAAAAACCTTATAAAATATTAACAAAAAAAATAAGTAAGAAAAACAATTAAATTATTATTATTATTATTATTATTATTATTATTATTATTATTGTGTTAATAATGAGAAAAATGAAAGATTTTATGTTAACCGTCTGATCAGTAGCGTCTGCGTGAACACTGCAGTCACATCTTAACAACGCACGTGGAGTATTTAATTTTTTTGAGTAATTACCGACACACCCCTTTACTTGTTAACAATCATAAAAAACCTATGAGGAAAATACATCTTTATCCCCATATATTCCACTCTATTTTATTGTTTTCGAGAGTTATTTCAGTCACGACACATAAAATGTATTTTTAATTAATAAATTTTTAAAACATAATCTAATAAATAATTCATGTGACGAGAAGTTAAATATCATAATATATGTTTTTTATGTCTAGGCCAAGCGCATGATTAAAACGGAGTATAATTGTAATTGCCAATCACACATTCACCTTCGTTTTTTCGTTCTTTACTGTATATAACTGTGCCAAACATTATTTGAATTTATAATAAGAAATCTCGAAGTGGCAGAGTGTCTTAAATAAAAAAAAATTGTTGAGCTATTTTATCTACATTGTTTATTACACTGCAATGGGGATGCCATTTGTATAAGTAAAAATGGCATTCCCTCCCTGAGAGCAAGTCCAATAGTAAGAGTAATTTTTAAGAGTCAAATCTGTAAAATAGCTCTTTGAATAGTGTTTATATAGCTTTTTTGTTGATGTGTGTTCCAATGGTAAGAGTTATTTTTTTATATTATTTTAAATATAGTGCAATTATTTTATATGTAGTTTAATTATATAATTAATAGGAATAAATTATATAATTAAATAATTATTTATGAAAAACTATCCAACAATAAAAAAAATTACAAATTTTTTTATAAAATTATTTGTATCAACAATACATGAGTTGATACAAATAGCAGTTCATGCACGGGAAGCTATTTTGGCGTTGGAGTGCCGAAATTACTCAAAACTTGCTAAAATATTCATTTTTGATTTTTAGCTCCTCTTGTAGCACTGCCGTTGGACTTGCCCTGAACTGCTATATGTAGCAGCTCAGAAGAGCAAGCTAAAAAATGGTCCCACCTTGGGGCCACCTTTATATATATATATATATATATATATATATATATATATATATATTAGAAGATAATGTGATTATATCAAAATACTTTAACAAGAGAGTAAAAAATTATATATAAAATTAATAATTATATTGTTGGAGAATTTTTTAAAGCAATTATTTAATTATATAACTTACTCTTATTAATTGTATAATTAATTGCATAATTAAACTACTTACAAAATAATTACACTATATTTAAAATAATATAAAAATAAATGTCTCTACAAAATATTTTTTACCACTGGAGCACACATCAACAAAAATATTATTTTTATATTATTCAAAGTTTCATTTTGGAGATTTGTCCCGAGACGTCCCCCTCTCTCACACACACGAATGTACTTTTATATAGACCGCGGACTGGAGGACTCAGAGCGGCAATTGATTTTTAAATCAAATGGCATAAATAATGAAGGAGAATAAAATATATATAAAAATTGAGTAATTAACGACACACCCCTTTACTTGTTGACAATCATAAAAAAACTTACGAGGAAAATACGTCTTTATCCCCATATATTCCATTCTATTTTGTTGTTTTGAGAGTTATCCCTATATATTCCACTCTATTTTATTGTTTTCGAGAGTTATTTCAGTCACGACACATAAAATGTATTTTTAATTAATAATTTTTCAAACATAATCTAATAAATAAGTCATGTGACGAGAAGTTAAATATCATAATATATGTTTTTTATGTCTAGGCCAAGCGCATGATTAAAACGGAGTATAATTGTAATTGCCAATCACACATTCACCTTCGTTTTTTCGTTCTTTACTGTATATAACTGTGCCAAACATTATTTGAATTTATAATAAGAAATTGTTGGGTGGTCCCGCACCATTTAAATTAAATGGGGGGGCTGCCACATCACCTTAAGTGTGCCACATCACTTAAGAAGTGTGCTGAAGGGTTTTGAAAGAGATAGAGAGAAAGAGTGCCGAGAGAAGAAGAGAGGAGAAGAAGAAAAGAAAAGAATGGTGGCTGCCGAACAGTGCTCCTTCTTTTCTTGATTTCCAGCTTGTTCACCGTTGGATCGAGCTGAGATTTGGACAGAAGCTTCTAGACACATTGATCTTCATTCTGAACGGTTGGATTGAAGATTGGAGTTGTGGAACTTGTCCGTTTTGACAGCAAACGGGGCTGTCAGATTGTGAGCTTTTCTCAAACTTTTGCTCTTTAATCTTGTTGTATTTCCAAGAATAGGTTGTTCTTGATGATATGTGTTGTAGCCCTTAATTGAATCTGTGGAAGAATATTGTGTACCCATTATTTGTGATAGTGGAAGATTTAAGTGGCCTACGGTCCCGTGGTTTTTTCCCGCATCGGGTTTTCCACGTAAAAATCTTGGTGTTGATGTGTGTGATTATTTGCATTATATTGTGGTTTGATTGATTCTGTAATTTAATTGCACAAAGAGGGAAAAAGATTTGGGACTTGATTGGTAATCCGCTAAATCGGTGTCCTATTGTTTGAGTTATTTTTCCCAACAAGTGGTATCAGAGCACTGGTGTGTAGATTGAATTTCTTGTGCAGTTAAAATGGAAAAGGAAGATTCGGGCATGATAAAGCTCACTTCCTCAAATTATTTTCTATGGAAAACAATGATGGAGGATCACTTATATTGCAATGATTTGGCTTTACCGATTGAGTGTAAAGGAGTAAAGCCTGTTGAAATGGATGATGCAAAATGGAAGGGGCTTAATAGAAAGGCTACCGCTAATGTCAGAAAATGGGTATCCTCTAAGTCCATTAATCATATTTCTCAAGAACATGACTGCTATAAAGTTTGGAAGATGTTGGAAGAAACATTTGCCAAAGAGAGTGCACAAAACAAGGTTTTTGTTATTAGAGACCTTGTGAATTTGAAGTATAAAGATGGTGAAGATGCTTCAGTACATATAAATGAATTCCAAGGTTTTTTAAATCAGTTGTCATTGATGAATCTTGAGTTAGCCGATGAGATGCAAGCACTAATCCTATTGAGTTCATTGCCGGATAGTTGGGAGACTTTGGTGGTGTCACTTAGCAATTCTACTCCGAGTGGGGAGATCACTTTGAAAACAGTGAAGGATTGTATCCTTAATGAAGAGAAGAGGAGGAAAGGGACAAGCACTACCGAGTCTCATGCACTTGTTACAGAAAGCCGAGGGAGAAGTCAAAGTAGGTTCTCTCATGGCAAACAAGATAAAGAATCTAGCAATAGAAAAGGCAAGTGGAAGCCAAGAGGAAGATCTCAATCAAGGAAGGGATTTAAGTGCTATTATTGTGATAAGCCTGGGCATATTCAAAAAGATTGTAGAAAGTATAAAAGAGATCAAAAGGGAAAAGATGTGGACAAGAATGAAGAGAATGGTACAGCTGCAGTTGTATTTGATGGTGATGTTGCCATTGTTTGTGATGATGGTTGTGTTAACCTTGCATGTCAGGATACTACCTGGGTTGCAGATTCAGCAGCTTCTTACCATGTTACACCCCGACGTGATTTTTACACATCCTACACTGCTGGTGACTTTGGTCAAGTCAGGATGGGAAATCAAGGGATGGCTAGTGTTGTGGGCATTGGAGATATTTGGTTGGAAACCAATACTGGGTGCAAGTTGATACTCAAAGATGTTAGACATGTACCCGATATGCGCCTACATTTGATCTCTACAGGTACTCTTGATGAAGAAGGCTATCATAGTTACTTTGGAGATGGTAAATGGAAGCTCTCCAAAAATTCTTTAATTGTTGCCAAAGGGAAGAAGATGGGTCTCTACATGTCACAAGCCAAGGTGATCAAAGGGGAGGTGAATGCAATTGAAGATTGCTCTACTGATTTATGGCATAGGCGACTTGGACATTTAAGTGAGAAAGGTCTTGGCATCCTTGCCAAGAAGAACTACCTTCCTTTAAAAGGTATGAACTTGAACACATGTACTCATTGTTTAGTTGGTAAACAACATAGAGTTGCATTTCAAAGATCACCTTCACATAGAAGATCACATGTTCTTGATTTAGTTCATACTGATGTTTGCTCTATGATTGATAAGTCTCTTGGAGGTGCATTGTACTTTGTTAGTTTTATTGATGATCACTCCAGGAAAATTTGGGCCACTTGTTTGAAATCCAAAGATCAGGTGCTTGATGTCTTTAAGGATTTCCATGCCAGAGTTGAAAGAGAAACTGGTAGAAAGCTGAAATGTGTTCGAGCTGATAATGGTGGTGAATACAGAGGTCCTTTTGAGAAGTACTGCAGGGAACATGGTATCAAACTGGAGAAGACAGTTCCTAAGACTCCACAGCAGAATGGAGTGGCTGAGAGAATGAACAGAACCATTGTTGAAAGAATTAGATGTATGCTCTCTCATGCAAAGTTGCCGAAGTCCTTTTGGGGTGAGGCAATGAAGACTGCAGTTGCCATGATCAATCTTTCTCCATCAGTTCCCCTTGAATTTGATGTTCCAAATATAGTTTGGAAAGGGAAAGATGTTTCTTATGCACACTTGAGAGTGTTTGGATGCAGAGCATTTGTACATGTTCCTCGAGATGAAAGGTCTAAGCTTGACAGCAAGACAAAGCAGTGCATTTATTTGGGCTCTGAAGATGATGAGTTTGGCTATAGGTTGTGGGATCCAAAGGAGAAGAAAATTGTGAGAAGCAGAGATGTTATCTTCTTTGAAGATCAAACCATTGAAGACTTTGAGCAGAAAGAGAAAGTAGAGTCTACTACTTTTATTCCCTCTAATTCAAATCCAATACCTACTGAACAATTACCTTTGATGCTTGCTAATCACGGGGGAGATTCGCAAAATGATGATAATGGTGGTTCTCTTATTGAGCCATTAGTTGGTGATTCTGAATCAACTAATGATGATATTGATGTTATTCCTGAACAGGATATGCAAGAAGCTCCAGATGAGCCACAACTGAGAAGGTCAACTAGACCTCACCAACCTTCCACCAAATATTCTCCTCATGAGTATGTGCTGGTTACTGATGGGGGAGAACCAGAATGCTTTGATGAAGCCATGTCACATGAGAAGAAAAGTGAGTGGTTGAAAGCAATGCAAGAAGAGATGAAATCCTTGCATGAAAACCATACCTTTGAGTTAGTGAAGCTTCCTAAAGGTAAGAGAGCACTCAAGAACAAATGGGTGTTCAGGTTGAAAATTGATGAACATTGCTCACAACCAAGGTACAAGGCAAGATTGGTTGTAAAAGGTTTCGGTCAGAAGAAAGGTATTGATTTTGAAGAAATTTTTTCACCAGTGGTCAAGATGTCTTCAATCCGAGTTGTGCTTGGTATAGCTGCTAGTTTGAATCTTGAAGTTGAACAACTTGATGTAAAAACTGCCTTTCTGCATGGTGATTTAGATGAAGAGATCTACATGGAGCAGCCTGAAGGGTTTGAAGCAAAAGGCAAAGAGCAACTAGTATGCAAGTTGAAAAAGAGTCTATATGGGTTAAAGCAAGCTCCAAGACAATGGTACAAGAAGTTTGATTCTTTCATGGTGGATCATGGTTTTGACAGGACAACTTCTGACCATTGTGTATTTATGAAGAGGTTTCCAGATGGAAACTTTATTATTTTGTTGTTGTATGTGGATGATATGTTGATTGTTGGCCATGATGCTAAGAAGATTCAGATTTTGAAGGAAGAGTTAAGTAAGTCTTTTGCAATGAAAGACTTAGGACCGGCAAAACAGATTCTTGGCATGAAGATCACACGTGACAGGAAGAAGGGAAAACTTTGGCTATCTCAGGAGAGATATGTTCAAAAGGTACTTGAGAGATTTAACATGAGCAACTCCAAACCGGTTTGTTCTCCACTTGCAAGCCACTTTAAACTAAGTTCTAATCAGTGTCCTTCAAGTGATGAAGAAAAAGATGAGATGAAAAAGGCTCCTTATGCATCCGCAGTTGGTAGCTTGATGTATGCCATGGTTTGCACAAGGCCGGATATAGCTCATGCAGTTGGTGTGGTTAGTCGGTTCCTCTCCAATCCTGGTAAAGAACACTGGTCAGCAGTGAAATGGATACTCAGGTATCTCAAAGGCACTTCTAGCTTTAGCTTGTGTTTTGGCACTAACAAACTTGAGTTGGAAGGATACACAGATGCAGATATGGCTGGTGATGTTGATTCTAGAAAGTCCACATCAGGATACTTGATGAAATTTGCAGGGGGAGCAGTCTCATGGCAATCAAGGTTGCAAAAATGTGTTGCATTATCCACCACAGAGGCTGAATATATTGCTCTTACTGAAGGGGGCAAAGAGTTGTTATGGATGAAGAAGTTCTTGCATGAACTTGGTATAGTTCAAGAGAACTTTGTGTTGCATTGTGATAGTCAAAGTGCAATCCATCTCAGTAAGCATCCTACTTTTCACTCTCGGTCAAAGCACATTGAAGTTAGATATCAATGGATTCGAGATGCTATGGAGATGAAGTCATTTGTTGTTGAGAAGATCCATACTGATAACAATGCATCAGATATGATGACCAAGCCTCTACCAAGAGAGAAGTTTGAGTTTTGCAGAAAGGAAGTAGGCTTGGTAGAGCCTCCTAAATATTGAACTTTACAAATTGATCGTCTGTATGGCGAACTCCTCACATGGTGCGTGAGGGGGAGATTTGTTGGGTGGTCCCGCACCATTTAAATTAAATGGGGGGGCTGCCACATCACCTTAAGTGTGCCACATCACTTAAGAAGTGTGCTGAAGGGTTTTGAAAGAGATAGAGAGAAAGAGTGCCGAGAGAAGAAGAGAGGAGAAGAAGAAAAGAAAAGAATGGTGGCTGCCGAACAGTGCTCCTTCTTTTCTTGATTTCCAGCTTGTTCACCGTTGGATCGAGCTGAGATTTGGACAGAAGCTTCTAGACACATTGATCTTCATTCTGAACGGTTGGATTGAAGATTGGAGTTGTGGAACTTGTCCGTTTTGACAGCAAACGGGGCTGTCAGATTGTGAGCTTTTCTCAAACTTTTGCTCTTTAATCTTGTTGTATTTCCAAGAATAGGTTGTTCTTGATGATATGTGTTGTAGCCCTTAATTGAATCTGTGGAAGAATATTGTGTACCCATTATTTGTGATAGTGGAAGATTTAAGTGGCCTACGGTCCCGTGGTTTTTTCCGCATCGGGTTTTCCACGTAAAAATCTTGGTGTTGATGTGTGTGATTATTTGCATTATATTGTGGTTTGATTGATTCTGTAATTTAATTGCACAAAGAGGAAAAAGATTTGGGACTTGATTGATAATTCGCTAAATCGGTGTCCTATTGTTTGAGTTATTTTTCCCAACAGAAATCTCAAAGTGGCAGAGTGTCTTATTAGAGCATATCCTGCGGGAATGTTATTCCCTCATGCAAAAATAAAAAAATGTTGAACTATTTTATCTACATTGTTTATTACACTCGCAATGGGGATGCCATTTGCATAGGTAAAAATGGCATCCCCTCCTGGAAAGCAAATCCAATAATAAGAGCAATTTTTAAAAATCAAATCTGTAAAATAGCTATTTGAATAATGTTTATATAGTTTTTTATTGATGTGTGATCCAATGGTACGAGTTATTTTTTATATTATTTTAAATATAATGTAATTATTTTGTATATAATTTAATTATACAATTAATTATACAATTAATAAGAGTAAGTTATATAATTAAATAATTTCTTTTGAAAAACCATCAAGCGATAATTTTTTTTTACAAAATTTTGGCTTCTCCATATGAGTGATACAAATAGCAGCTCATGCACGGAAAACCATTTTGGCTACCAAAATGGCTTTCCACTGGAGTGACGAAATTACTCGAAACTTGCTAAAATATTCATTTTTTATTTTTAGCTCCCTTGTGGCAATCGTTGTTGGACTTGTCCTAAATCTGCTATATGTAGCAGCTCAGAAGAGCAAGCTAAAAAATGGTCCCACCTTGGGGCCACCTTTATATATATATTAGAAAATAATGTAATTATATAAAAATATTTGTTTTTATTTTTACTTGAAAATATCTTAACAAGAGAGTAAAAAATTATATATAAAATTAATAATTATATTGTTAGAGGATTTTTTAAAACAATTATTTAATTATATAACGTATTCTCATTAATTGCATAATTAAACTACATATAAAATAATTACGTTATATTTAAAATAATATAAAAAAAATGGCTCTTCAAAATGTTTTTTACCACTAGAGCACACATCAACAAAAATATTATTTTTACACTATTCAAAATTTCATTTTGGAGATTTGTCCCGAGACGTCCCCCTCTCTCACACATACGAATGTACTTTTATATAGACCGTGGATCGGAGGATTCGGATCGTCAATTAATTTTTAAAATCAAATGGCATAAATAATCAAGGATAAGGAAATATATATTTTATTATTTTCAATTTTCTGTATTGTACTGCTTGATTTTTCTTGTTATATAAATCACATAAAATAATCGAAATATTATTTTTTATCTCCTTGTTGAAAATTGGTTAAGAGATCACAATAAATCAATATATAGAAAACTAGACTTCTAGTAAAAATAAAAGGAAATAAATGAAAGGGGAAATTTATTTCGACACTTATTTTTTTATTAAAAAAACAATATTGCTTGATAGAAACTTTATTGGCTTTGTCATACAAAAATGGAAATGCATAGAGAAAAATAGAGATTTTTTTTTTAACTAAAAAGAACACATCTTTGACTCTAAAATTTAAATCATCACCACTGTGAAATATCTATTCATCCGAAGTCGCTTAAGAAAACCCGCGTGAAATTTCTAATCATTCCTGTAGTCCTGTCAAGTTTGGTGATGCAAACTAATATTTTAGGGATACGCCTGGCTTATTTAAACGTCTGCTTAGCTCAGGACGTCGGGTTTCCAAAAAACGTCTTTAGAAAAACGACGCCGTCTCGAGGACCCCACTCAACTCTATAAAAAAGGGCCCTCGTCAGCCCTCCTTCTTCGTCCCTCTGGATTCCCTCTCCCTCTCCCTTCTTTGTCCCTTCTCTCTAACTCTCGCTCTCTCCCGGACCTCACTCGACTCTCCCACCTCCCCATCTTCGTCCATCTGGGGATTTACTCGACCTCCAAGACAACTTCTTCGTGGCAAAAGAAAGCGGAAGAAAATGGATAACCATAGTCTAGTGTAAGAGCTCTGTTCTTCGTTTTTCTTTTCTTTTACTTCATTATTTAATCAAGTTCGCACTAATTTCCTTTTCTTATCAGTTAACTGCCTCAACAAAAAATACACACACTGTTCTGTAAAATGACCTTGCTTAAGCAATTTTAATTTTGTTAATGGTGACAGCATGGTTGCGCGTCATGGGGTTTTCTTTCTGCTCATGGATACAATGAACAAACAAATCCAGGTGAAATACCAATCAACGCCTTCTTCTCCATACGATACCCACAAGATGGTCACGTCCGCATTCTTGGTCGCTCTGTTTCTATACGCCACGGCTTCGGTGGCTGAGGTTACACCGCGGATCCAGGAATCAGGTTACCTGAGTCTTGTCGGCAACACCCGCCTCTTTGCCGGTGCCTTCACTACAGTTTTCCTTCTGGTGCTTCTTGTCCCAGCCTGGGGGTAGTTTATCATCTGTTCTGTGGATTTCCTGGATTCTTTTGCTATTTTATGTTACAGAGAATTGGTTTGTTGTTTTCTGTATTTGTTGTTTGCTGTAACAGATGAGCTAGTGTTTGTAATTAAGTTAAATTGTTACTGTATATTTCCTACATAAATCCCTGCTGTAACAAAGAATTACTACTGAAAAATATACATTCAAAGTTTCTACACTCATGAACAGAACTTTCATGGCCATCAAAACCCACCAAAATAACGAATTCTCACTTGAGAACTTAACCTGATTTGAAGAATGGAGATTGTCTGGACACAATGACAATGAACATAATACTTGTTAAACCAGAGTCTAATGTAAAGTCTCTTTGCTCTGTTCTTCATTTTTCTTTTCTTTTACTTACTTATTAATCAATGTCGTACTAATTTCGTTTTCTTTTCAATTAACTTCCTCGACAACAGAGCAACAAATATACAGACTGTTTTGTAAAATTACCTTACGGAAACATTTTAATTTTGTTAATGGTGACAGCGTCTCTGTGCATCATGGAATTGTCGCTCTGCTCGTGGATACAATAAGCAAACAGATTCAAGTTAAGTGCCAATCAACGCCTCCTTCTCCGTACGATACTCCCAGGATGGCCACGTCAGCAATTTTGGTCTCTCTTCGGTGGCTGAGGTTACACCGCGGATCCAGGAATCAGTTTACCTGAGTCTTGTCGGCAACACCCGCCTCTTCGCCGGTGCCTTCCCTACAGTTTTCCTTCTGGTGCTTCTTGTCCCAGCCTGGGAGTGGTTAATCATTTCTGTTCCGTGGATTTGTTTATTTATGTCACCGGCATATGAATCATATCAAGCATTCTACCAGTTGCAAAGCCGAGCCTTTTTCGTTCAATTAGCAATAACATGCTCTCTCAAGGACACTGCCTGTGTTTCTGTTCAATTGGGTCCCTACATGCAATCTACAATCAAAATGAATTAAAATATATTCATTTTTTACTTTTCAAAATGATTTTTATGTTGAAATATATTAAAATATTATTTATTTATTTTTTAAAAATATTTTTTTGATATCAGCACATGAAAATAAATAAAAATATTAAAATATATTCATTTAAAATCAAAATCAAAAATAAAAATAAAAATAAATTATTTTTTCAAAAATAATTTTTAAAGTACTACCAAACACCCTCTAAACCTTCCAGTAGTTTTTGTATAGTCTGCAAGATCATTTATGTCTCATGCTAGTGTATTAATAAAATAAAGACGTGCCTCGGCCCGACTTGCTATGTTGCTCACCAATGTATGCTCAGTTGCTCACCAATGCTTATCCTTTTTTACTGAACTTTATTTTTATCAATTTGATGTTCTTTATATTTATTTTTTAAAAATAGATTTTAAATTAATGTCTTTTTCTTTTATTTATTTCTGTTTTTAAATAGTAGTTTATTTATGAATATTTTATACATATTAAAATTTTGAAAAAATTATTTTAATTCGTGTATATGTGTGTGTGTGTTATAAATAAAATTTATTTTTAAAAAGATCATCCTTGCATGATATCTATTTTTCCTAACTATATTTAATCAATTATAAGATTGTTTATATTTACCATTATTATATCAAATAAAAAGTAATTTTAATAAATAAAATTATTAAACATAATCTAATAAATAATTCATGTGATATTTGTAAATTCTTTAGAGGTAATTTGGTTTTTCTCATTTTTATTTACACAGTGAAATTATCAATTTAATCATGATTGTTGACAAGATGACGAAGACGATTCGAGGTTATTTTTAACTTTTTGCCTTATCTTGAACAATGAAATGATGACTTTGCTCTCGGGTGGGACGTAGGGCAGGAGGACAACGACGGGGTATTTTAGGTTTTTCATGTTTTTGCACAATCAAACTACTTTAATATCCCTGTAAATGATAAAACCAAAGGGTTGATGTTGGGAGCATGATGATAGTTTCACTTTAGATTTTGTTTGTGATTATCGCTGGGTCCATTGGTGATTATGAAATTCTAAAATTTTTGTTTTGTTTTTCTCGGGGTTATTATAGGTGCATCATCCATATGTGCGGTTAGTTTTCATGTGTACTTGTCTTTCGGACAACACGTCTAGTGTCTATTAGTGGTGAAAAATGTATGCTCGTCGTGTCACCTGGATGAGCTGTTATGTCCTTTTCCTTCTTATGGGACACGTGTCGTGTGAAGGTAGTCGAGGAATTTACTGGTGGATAGTTTTTTTCCTTTTCTCTCTCATACAATAGCAAAATTCATAACAATCATTTATGCTTTTAGTTATTCTATTTCAGATATCTAATCTTTTGATTTTATTTTTCTTCCTGATTTTTCAATAAAATTTTTGATTGATTTCAATTGTATCATTCAATTCAAATTAATCATATACAATTTTTAATTGAAAATATCTTAAATGATTTTTTAATTTTTATATCAGAATATAAAAATCTTAAAAATATCTACAGTGATTAATATAATAATTTTAAAAATTAAAATTACAATACCACAACTTAATTAAATTAATTATGATGCCTTATTGTTCAAACATCATTAAAAAAAAAAACATCTTCACTTTCATACTTAACGATGACCCGAGTACATACTCATTTATCCTCCTTAATCATTTAGTTAGTCACCGATAAATAACCCATCAAGATGATGCCGCGTTGTAAAATAAAATCTGGGTTCTTCAAATGATCTACTTATGGTGAATAAAGCAATGCTAAATGCTGCTATTTTAGCAATCAAATTAATTTACTCATAGGGTTGTTTCTCACAACACTTCAAAAGCATTTTTTTTAAAATATTTTTTTTTTATTTTAATAAGTTATTGTTTTTTTGGTATTTTTAGATTATTCTGGTATAAAAATATCAAAATTATTTTTTGTAAAAAAACTACATTATTTTGAATATATTTCTAAACAAAAAAGACCTTAATTTATTGATTTTATTTAGACAAGGTTATACAACGTGTTAGAGGAAACGGATGAAGAGTATGTTGGCTAGGCTATTCAACATGTTTTTTTTTGTTAATGTATATATATTATTTTAATATATTTTAGGATTGTTTTAATGTGATGGTATCAAAAAATATTTAAAAATAATCAATAAGGTTATTCTTATTATTTTTATTCTTATTATTTTTATCCTTATTAAAATAATCTTTAATAATATTTTTCCTTAATATCACACCTCTCTACTTGTAAAATAGTTGATAGCTGTAATATTTTTATATTATCATTATTCGTGAATCTTGATTCTATTAAAATCAAACTATGATAGTAAAATAGAGAAAATAATATTTATGTTTGTAAATCATATATTTTAAAAACTATTAAACTTAAAACTCATTATGATAAGTCTTGGATATTTTTAATAATTATAACAATTAACAGGAATAAATCTGGATGATAACAAGTCTTTGATTTTTTAAAAAAATCTAAAAGAATGTTAGGCAAAACACATAATATTAAAAAAAGTTACTCTGCAAAACTTATTATAAAGTATTTTGTAATAAAAAGGATAAATGACAGAGTTTTAAATGTATTATAAAATCTTTTAGGAATTGAGATTGTGAGCTTATTGCATTGAGAAACGAAGGAAAAAACAGAAAGGAGAAAGAAGGAGAAACGATGTTTATATGTGTCTGTGTGTACATGATAGAAAAATGACGAGAAATCTTCATTAAAATCGTATAATTGTATGGTTTTGATCGCAAGCAGAGTAGAAAGTAATTTTGTTTTTCTTGCAAAAGGAAGCCTTCAATTGCAAAAGTTGAAGACTTTGACTGGCCTGCTAATTTTTATGCATGATTGCAAGTCTTCTTATTTCAGGGACGGAGTTGGATTGTCGACTGAGACACAGGGATCTGCATTTGCGTCTTGGTATAAAATCGAAGACGAACTTTGACTTTCGGGTATTTTATTGATCATCCAGGCTTCGAAGATAGGGCCCACACGAAGTTCCACCAATGAAAACACACAGAAAATGTCAGCCTGAAATCCCCCCTCCTGAACATATAAATAAAGCTGCATCTCCACCAGCAAATTCAGCACAAACACTCAGACATCCATTTGATCATTCATTATCTGTGCAGAGAAATAAATCAGAGCAGAATGGCTGAGAACCAGAGCCCAAATCCTGCATTCGAGAAAGAAAGGTTAGTCTAAATTATTTCTTTCACGCTCTCTTTCTCGTACTAATGCTTCCTTCACTCCAATCTTTCTTTTTTCCAGTGCTGAAGCTTCAGTCGAGCAATCAGCTTCTTAAATTGTTCTTCGTTTTTGCTTGCTGAGTGATTTTAAATTTTATTGTGATGACAGCATAATTATGCAGCATGGAATATTTGCCCTCTTGGTTGGGACGCTAAACAATCAAATCCAAGTGAAGTTTCAGTCGATAAAAGCCTCTCCGTTTGACAGCCATGACGTTACCATGTCAACCTTCCTTCTTGCTCTTTTTGTCTATGCAACGGCATCGGTGGCCGAGGTTATGCTCCGAGCTCGAGAATCCCTTTACAGCACACTAGTTGGCAATCTGCGACTCTTTGCCAGTGCCCTTGCTGCAATATTGCTCCTGTCAATTCTTGCTCCGATTTTGGGGTGCATTTTTTCTGCAGTATGGGCCTGTTTATTTATGCGAATCGCTTATGAATCCAGCCTAGAGCTGTACAGCATTTTATGTCAGTCAACTAGTAAGTTGTTTGACATGTTGAAGAGGGTGAGAGGCCGTAAGGCAGAACCAGATCAGTCAAATGTCTAGATCAATACTACATGTCCTGAGATGGAGTAATTGGCATGGGAAAAATCTTGTTTCTGTCTATTTCTGGCTGTTCTCCTCCCCCCACCCTCCATGTTTTTTCTTTTTTAAAAAAAAATCTTTGTATGTTTAAAGAAGAGTACCTGAAAAGAGGTTGATTCTGAGGAATTTACCTGCCATGTAAAAATATAAAATGAAATAAATTTTATTATTAAAAATATAAAATGAAATAATACCTAGATTATATATATATAAAAATAATTTTGTTATTAATCTTAACACAACTATTTAGACTTGAAAAATCTCAGTCCAGCTATTTTTTTATTTTATAATATGATAAAAAATATATAAAAAATATTTTATAATCAATCTGATACTTAAATAATAATATTAACTAAAAACGCAATATTAAAAATAATTGGAAAAAAAAACTCATTGTTGCCTGAGCTAGACTGGACCTATTAAAAAGCCCAAGCATATTGCCACGAAAGACCCGTGAGCTTAAACTTGTATATTTTTTTTTTTTTGCCTTTTTAACAAGTCATCTATTATTATTATTATTATTTAAAATATTGCACCTCCTGAACATCAAACCCGCGATCGCAGCATAACCCCCGCGCATTAACCATTAAAACATGAAAATAAACTTAATTAAAATTATGTTGACCTGATTTACTCTTTATGATTTCATTTTTTTATAGTTTTTTTATTGGATCCTTGGTTCTCTGTCCTATTTCAGGACCGGGGTTCTTATGACCTGGATGGCCGTGACCGTGGGCATACAGCAGACACTTCGAGTTTGGCTTTTGATTTGTTAGGCTTTGTTCCTGGTGGTATAAAGAGGGACACCAGAGCCATCAAGTGGTGTGTGTGTACTAGTTATTTATCTTGTGTTTTGTTGAATGTAATATATTTTTTTCTTTACGAAAAACTACATGTATAGATTTTTGACATTTTTATTCAATAACAATAACAATAACAATTACAATAATAATAAAAATCAAATCAATTAAAAGAACAACTTAAGTCAATATGCTAAACTCACAATCCGGATCACATTATTTATTAACTTTGTAAAAAGAAAAAAAACAATATAATTTAACCTTACTTACCTGTCCAATACATGATTTTAGTCATAAGACTGGATAACCATGTAAAATACAAAACAAATCAAACTACCTATTTCTTGATTAACCATGTAGGCTAAACGTTAAACAATGAAATTTTTAGAAAACATTTTTTTAAGAAATAACAAAAACATAAGCAAACACCCAATTAAGTGTTGTTATTGAGGCATGAAGTCGGGATAATTTAGTAAGAAATCAAACAAGAATAAACCATGAAGCCTAGTAATTCTCGGACCAATACACTAATACTCGGTGGAAGCTAACGAGAAAAGAAAAGAATTAAATTAATCAGGTTAATCTGTCAAACTCGTAACTTCGATATCATAAAATAGGGTCAACCCATTAAAATTAAGATTTAATGTCGAAAGACTTGTGGTCTCAAATTATGCCTCGGATTATGAATTTTATTTTTAACCAAACTATTGCTAAATGGTAAAATAAAATAAAATAAGTCAACCTCAGGTTAATCCACCATGTAATATTCACTAGTCACTGGGTTATAATAACTTTATAAAAGTAAACAAAAATTATAAAATCTAAATCTTATCCAATTTAAAATAAAAATGAGAAAAAATATTGGGCTAACCAAATCAACTCATTAACCCAACAATTCATGTCTTGAAAATAGAATAAGTTATAAAAAATAAAAAATTATAAAAAATAATATAGTAAAAAGAAATGAAAGATACAAAAAACCATCACAATAAATAATATTACGTGACAAGATTGCAATGAAACTCCTTCTCGTTTAATTTATAGGTAACGAAGTGATTAAGATAACTACAATAAACCATCAATCCATTAATCGAAAGGAAAGGATAGAGCACGTGTTTGAATGGACGACTAAAACCTTACAGGATTCGACGTGTCAATGTCTCAATCGTCGATTGAATCAGTCTTTCACCTCCATTCATTTTGTTTGCTCGCCCATTTTACAGTTTAGCCCCAGGACGTCTCGCCCATTTGCTTTCTTAATTGTTTTAAAAAGAAAAAGAAAAAAACTCTTCCGCGTATAGTGCCATTCTAGAAGTTTCCACTCATTCACAATCATTTTCGTTCCTTTGTGCTCCTTAACAATAAATGAAGCAGAGTTTCTTTCTTCAGCATATATCCATGAAGGATTGGATGAGTGTCTATTTATGAAATTTCACTTATAGTTGACTCGTGCCAAGGAAAAAATATTATTCACTGAAAATACCAAATAAGCGTTGTTTCGCATGTCGATATTATCAGATATTCGCAATAAATTTAAATAAATAAATACCAGGATTGATTAAGAACGTTAGATGGTTATTAACAGTCTATATAGTTTTTTTTATTTTCCAATTAATTGTTTATAAATGAAAAAAGTCTCAATGTTTCTTATATAAAGATATTTTATTTTTTAAATATAAATTAGTTAAGTCTTGAGAAAATATTGACTTTTCAATACTGTTAGTATTTTTCCAGAAAACCAGAAGCAGTGTATAGAATTAGACTTGACAACATGATGTAATTTAACGATTTTCTTTTGTTTTTATACTTTATATTTTATTTTAGGATTCGTGCGTCCTTGCAAATACGTCTTTGGAAAATTGACAAAAACGAAAGACGCCTTTTGACGGCTCCACCCAAGACTTCGGTGTGGGCTCCACCCATTTGTGGGGGTGGGGGGGTATGATTCAAGACTTCGGGTGTGTTTTCATAATTTTTGTTTTTGTGGTTATGATTCAAGATTTCGGTGTGTAAAATAATTTTGAAGTGTTTAATTAAAATGATTTTTGAATTGGAGATTAATAATAATCAGTGTTTGGTTATCAAATTTTTTATATTGTGTTTTGCTTTTTATTTTAATACACATATTTTATGTGAATATTATTTATATTTGAATTAATTTTTAGATTATTTTAATATTAAAAAAATATTTTTATAAGAAAATATAATAAATAATTATATATTTTTATATTTTAAAAATATATTTGTCATATAAAATCTGCTCCAGCACCCTTTTGGGATAATTCTAGTATCCTACTAAAATAATGAAAATTAATTTTTAGATTATGTTAATATTAAAAAAATATTTTATATATTAATAATAAACATTATTTATATTTTAATTCATTTTAAATTATTTTAATATTAAAAATATATTTTTATATTAATAAACATATATTATGTAAACAATATTTATATTTTAATTAATTTTTAAGATTATGTTAATATTAAAATTATATTTTACATATTAATAAATATATTATGTAAACATTATTGATATAATTAATAATAAACTTATAACAAATATAATTAATAACAAAATAATAACAACCCCGTAATAACCCAACCCCCCCCGGCCCCACCCCTTTTTATTATCTGCTATTGCACAGCAGATGCAAGAAAAGCGGCCTCGTCGTCTATAAAGGCCTTAATTTTATTCAATGAAGGAACACCGCTTCACCTATCTGTCCAGAGCTACCTCGAGTACAAACTCCACAGAGCATCTCTCTAGCAAAAAAAGGCTGCAGAAAATGGCAGAAACAAGTCCGCTTAATCATGGTTTCAAAGGAGAGAGGTTACTCTTAATCCTTTCGCCTTTAATTTTTGTCATCAAGTTCATAGGGATTCAAATTAAATTTCCTTCTCTCTTTATTTCCCTGTCTTCTATTCTCGTGTCTAATTAAGTTTAATCTTGTTTTGATGACAGCATCATGGCGCAGCATGCTGTTTTTGCCCTGGTCGTGGACATTTTAAACAACCAGATCCAAGCGAAATACCAGTCAATGCCAGCTTCTCCATTTGAAACCCACAGGAGGGTCATGTCAGCATTTTTTGCTGCTATGTTTATATACGCCACCGCATCAGTTGCCGAGGTTACACTCTGGACGAAGAAATCAGTCCACCAGAGACTTGTCGGCAATATCCGCCTCTTTGCGAGCGCCCTTGCTACAGTTCTGCTTCTAATGACTCTTGCCCTGATTTTGGCCTGCATCATCTCCATCTTGTGGTCCTGTTTATTTGTGAAATTAGCACACGAATCATGCCAGGATCTGTGCCAGTTGCTAAGCCAAACAACTGATGGGGTACTTGACAGGCTGGGAAAACTAATTGCAATTGCGAGGAGCCCCGGAGAGAAACCAAGCCAGCCCAGTGTGTAGGTCCTTGCAAGTTCCAAATAGATCAGGATAGTGATTCTTTTTGTTTGAATGAGGTACGAGACTTGCAAAGTGGTTTCATTGAGGGGCTAAGTGAGGGCTTAACTGAGATTGGTTTCATTGAGGGGCCAATTGAGGACCTAATATGATGAAGTTTGTGCTTAGATCACCGATTCAAAGCATTCCTCCCCTGATGTATTGCTACCCATCTAGCAGATGGATTCTTGTCCTCTCTGGGGTTTCCTTTTCTCGCCCTCAACGTCCCGTAAGTTCTGTGGAAGGTGCTCTTATTTTTGATTTTGTTAAACTTTGAATGGGCTTGATCTACAATGCAAACCAATTTTTTTTTAAGAGAATATAAGAGAGACACCACCTGCAGTAAAAGTGATTATTAGCCGTGGTGTTCGTTGATCGGGTTTTAATATATAATTATATATTTATATAGAAAATATGTGGTTGTAAAATAGCATCGATTAAATGGGTAAGAGATAAAAACAAATAATAATTAGCTGATAACATTTAGTTTAAAGGAGATAATGGAAGGGAAAGAGATTAAAAGGTGGGGTGACTGTAAGTACGAAGGTGATTAGTTATATGTATTTTAAAATAAGTTTTCAATTTATATTAAGATTAATATATCTCATCTTTTATTTTTTTACCTTTTAATTTAACCATTTTGGAACAAAGTTTCTTTTAAAATATTTCGTATGTATTTAACGTTCAGAAATATTATTCTAACTTCTTCTTCTTTTTGTTAAACCCAACCCATGCAAATCAAAGTTGTCAATATTGTTCCGGTCATCGTTCCAGTTTTTTTAATAGAACGGAATGTTCCAGTTTCAGAGCTTTTCGGCATGCCGTTTCAGAGTTGTACTGTTCATATATAATTAATATATATATGTGTGTGTGAAAAAACTTAAAAAATAAAAAATTAAATGAATTTTTATTTTTTATAAAATCAAACTTAACAATAATTTTATTTTTTTATAATATATATTTTTTTTAATTTTTATTGTTTTGATTTTCACATTTTCAAGATATATATATTGCAGATCACAATCACCTCACGCTTACCCACCTATTTTCTTCCTCCCGAGTCCCGACTGCTTGAGCTTGAGACTCTCTCTCTCTCTCTTTCGTTTCTCTAACAAAAACGAAGAGCTGATAAGGAAATCAACAAATCATCTGCTTTCATTGATTTCCTGATTTCATGTGCTCTTCTCTCGTGTACATTCTCTCTTGCTCTACTGATCATCAAAAGCCTTCTCCCTCTCGCTTGCCTGGAACTCAAGAACACAGGTAACAATTATTTTTCGATCGAGACTTTGAATATTGGTTTTAGGTTGTTCAATCGATAAAAATAAGGTTTTAGGGAGATTTTGAGTGAAATTGATATGGGAAAGAGGGTGACGGGGTGCTGCAGTTATTTTTTTTTATGTCCGAAACGACATATCCAAGTGATTCGGATGTTCCGGCTGGAATTTCCAGAACAAGCGGGACGTTCCGATTTTTTCACTGGCATGGCCGGAATAGCATTTACAGCTATTAACCAAATCAAACTACTGAATGAAATGTGTTTAATAAGTTTGCTGCTAATGTTTGGCCCATTCTCCTAAAAAGTAGAGGATTTACAGCACAGAACCCTGGGCTTTGAAAATCTAATTGGATCCACGTGGCACTCACCAGACCATCGATGCTTTGAACCGATCCCCCCTTTCTCTCATGCGTGGACAATGCCTACAGAGCATGGATTTGGAAACATGGTGATAGGAGGTGGAAAAGTATCCGTCTTTGACTATAAAATACGTCCGTGCGTTTCCTAGTTCATGTCCAGGAGGACGTCCCCAGTGTTTTCTGTCGTTTTTACCCCTGCCCCTTATATAAAAATACAACACACGTTCTTTTTTGTCCTCCATCCCTGTCAGTGTCACCTACTTCTTTTCCTCTTTATTTTTTAAAGTAGCTAAGTAAACCTAACAATTTAAGGGAACTGAGATTACTGTGGTAACATAAAGAAAATTCTATCCAAATTTTAAAAAAATTAACTCTCCAAGATAATGAAGCAAATAAACATTCATGCTAACAAATACTATGATTTTATGAATGTTTTTAGCACGAAAATCATCCAAAATTGGACAGCAGCTAAAACGACATAACCATTTTGGTTATTGTGATCGTTTTGGCTATTGTACGGTCATTTCATTTATGTCTAAGTCATTTCTCAAGATGATTTCCTTATATATATCGTTGTTCTGAATAAAGATATTGCACCCGTTTGGCAACGTGGTGGTCAGCACGTTTGCCAAACGGGATGAAGGTTTGGTGTTTGGTAACAACCAAACACCATTTTAAATGAGTGAGTCCCACCGATTTTTAAGTCCCAAACGGTGTTTTGAAAAAAGCACCAGGGAGGTGCTTTTCAAACGCCGGTCGGGACTGCATTTTGACTAAACAAAAAAAAACGTCGTTTATTCCTCTCATCTTCCCGAAATGCCATCGCCTGTTCTTCTCCTCTCATCTTCTCTGCATCACGCCCTTCCTTTTTTAACTTTTCATCAATCTGCCCCAAATCATAATCCCACGGCGAGGCACACGTTCAGCGTCAGTGCACATAATCTCCCCAACTCGGTTTCTTTATCTTTCAATCCCAACCAATCAGACTTCGCAATATATCCCAACAACTTCGTCTTCTGAGTCCCTGAGCAATATGAAACAATAGAAACTCTTAGCACTGCCTTTTGTTTTAAAGAGAAAAAAAATCGAAAAGGAAGTGAATTCCACCGAGCGCCGCCATCGCTGAAGCCATGTGGGACTCGGTAACAGTGTCCATGGGAGAGGAGACCCATGGGATAGAGAGAGGAACATTGCGGGAGAGTTTAGTTGAGAGGTTAACGGCGTCTGTTGGGAAGTCGATGTAATGAGGGAGGAAAATAACATCGTCGTATGTGTAGGAGTAGCCTTGGGATTATAGAATTTGTTTTTGATGTGGTTTTATGCAGAAAAAAATAGTGGGAGAAGATTTTAGATAGGGTCTTGTAGAAGTTACATATATATATATAGTAGATGTATGTATAAATATGTGTGTGTATTTCCATGCCCTTTTAAGTAATTTTACAAGTTAAAAGCAGTTTGTAAAATTGGAAACCAAACACCTAAATGCTTTTTTGAAACACGAAAAATCACTTTTTTGAAACTCCGTTTTTCAACCTCAACCGCAACAACGAACCACAATACCAAACAGGTCCATTATCTGGATGTGATGTTTAAAAAGGATGACAAACTTGAACAATAATATTATATTCAAAACCTTTTCATCCAATGCTATTTTACTATTTATTCACTTCTATACGTAAATTTCTGGCTTCTACCCCGTGTTACCGTCAATATTTTATTTTATTTTATTTAATCTCGATGCTTTATTTTTAATAAATCCATTATTTTTTCTTTTTATTCAAAGTTTAAAAGGATTAATTATCTTGCAGATTTATTAAATAATAAATTATTTTAACCTTAAATCTATATTTTATTATTTTTGGACACAAAATAAATACGGCTGGACTCTAAAAAATATCTAAAATTTCCAGGCTATTTTTTTTCTGCCACCATTACCCTTTTTATTTTTTATTTTTATTTTATTTTGGATAAAATATAAAAGAATAACCTAAAATCGTGCTATTACACCCATAATCTCAAGTTCAACATTACTTCCACACGGTAATTGTGGAGTAATTTTGTTTGCTGTTGATCGAGCAACCCGGAGTGATCTTTTCAGAAGAAAAACAATAAACCCATCCAATCACTGCCAAGATGATTCTCTAATATGGAAAGTTGGATAGGATTTTTTTTTTGAACACAAGAAATCTAATTCTCTGAAAAATATATTATGTGAGTCCGTAAAATTTTAGTTGTTTTAGACTTTTATAAAAATACATGTACTTGACTTGAATTTAAGACTTGTTGTGTAGATCTCAAACCCCTTAACCCCATGCCCTAACTAATAAAAACATGATATGATGATATTAGGAGAGATAGAAAAAAAATGATTTGTTTAATGTTTATATAAATAGCAAATCATCATAAGGATCCTAGGTTTTTATAGTCTGATAAGTTTAATGGTTTAATTTCAGTCAGAGTGATTGAATGAATGCTTGAGAGTTTGATATGTGCTATTTTTAAAAGGATATTTGTTTGATAATACATCAATATAATACTACTACTACTACTAATAATAATAATTTATATCATTATATAAAAATAATTTGAAAGCACTAAACAAAGGCTCCCTCTTTAGCATATCCTAAATATCCAGACCTTGTGTTTATGCACCATGGGCTTGATCTATACTTGACAAAAAGTAATCTCAGAGAAAATATCACATGTATTATATTTAATGAATTGGCTTATTATTTATGCAATGCTCTGTTAGAAAACCTGATTATCCCGTGGTCAGCATATCTATAAAGCACAGAGTACATACCCATTTTGTGTAAAAAAAAAAGGTATGATGAATAATTGCAAGGTTTTTATTTATTTTATTTTTAACTCATCGTATCTACAAGAGAAAACGACAGGTTTCGAAAACACATCTCGAAGAAAACGAAAGCCTCTTCTTAACTCCCAGCACACTCTCTCTCTCTCTTTTCAATTAATTAAATTAATCACCTGTGTTCATGATGGGCTTCCTGGGACCAAGACATTTGGGCTAATATTGGGCTCATTATCTCACCAGGTTTGGATCACTATTAGACAGCACAGAGCCCTGGGCTTTGAAAATCTTACCGAATCCACGTGGCAGTGACCAAACCAATTTCGAGACTGAGGAATATCCACGGAGCGTGGACCGATTTTCTTCTTCTTTTAAATTCGCGTCAGCTACGATTAATTAATTTCTAGTAATTCCGGGACGTCTAATTTTGCCAAGACGTCTTTGACAAAATTGCCAGAACGTCTAAAACAAAAGGAAAGACGTCTCTTGACCCCACCCCGCTCATTTGTGGGGTCCACTATGGTCTTTTCCCTCTTCTATAAATAAAAAGCATTATCATGGTTCCAAACTCCAAAGACAGCATCTCTCTAGCAAAAACAAGCTGCAGAACATGTCTGAAAATCATCCGCATAATCTTGGTTTCAAAGAAGAAGAGAGGTTACTCTAAATCCTTTTGCCTTTTTATTTTTTTCATGAAGTTCATGGGGATTCAAATTAAATTTCTTTTTCCCTTTATTTCCCTGTCTTCCATTCTCATGTCTAAGTAATTGTGATCTTGTTATGATGACAGCATCGTGATGCAGCATGCCATTTTTGCCCTGCTCGTGGACTCTTTAAACAACCAGATCCAAGCGAAATACCAGTCAATGCCAGTTTCACCATTTGCAAACCACAGGAGGGTCATGCCAGCTTTTTTTGTGGAAAAAGCTACGAAGAAAAATCCAACGCGGAAAATGCATAAATACCCCCGGGTCCGGTGACCATGTTTTGTCGTTTAGGAGGGCTAAAAGCGTCGTTTTACTGTGCAATAAATTCAGACATACCGTCCATGTCCCCTAAAAATTGTTAAAGTACCCCCAGTTCAGTTTGCCTTATTTTGTAGTTTGTGAGATCTATTTTCGTCGTTTTATTGTGCGATAAATTCGGAAATATCATCTGTGTCCCCTGAAAATTTTTAAAATACCCCCAATCTCGGGGGTTAAAAATTTTCACATCTGGAGGCAAAATGGTAATTATATTGTCGCAATAAATAGTTAAATGAGTCTGTGTGTGCAATAAAACCGGTACGCCGTTTATTGTTTAGTTAATTTACTAGTTAGATTGTCCGCACTACGTTGCAGTCAACATTTAATTTTTATAATTGTTGAATTTGAATCAATTTATAGTTTTCACTAATTTAAAGATAAAATATAACATCTACACATGCGAAGTTTGATATGATACAACACATCAATACACACTACATCAATAACAATATCAAAGCTTTAACATCAAAGAGACATAAATAGGTAATTGCCTCGGAAAATTTTCAACACAAAAATATGGGAAAACATGGTTTTTTCCCCAACATTTAAATAAATCCTTGTGATGTTGTCAGTTTGCACTACGTCGCAGGTCGAGTAAATAATTTTTATATTTGTTGAGATTAATATAAAATATTTATAATTTTATACATGTAAAGTTTGATATGATGAAACAAATGAGCATACCTTATTATAACAACAATAATATCGAAGTCTTAACATCTAAAATTATCATCATTATCACTGGCAAAATAATGAAAATTATTAAATTACCCTGAGAAAAAAATGCAAAAAAAATTAACAGAAAAGAAAATAAGAACAAAAGGTAAAATTATTATTAATAATAATATTAGTGCTCTAATAATGAAAAAAGCAAAATTAAATCAAAGACTAAAAAAAACATACAAAATTTAATAAACGAGCAAATAAAAATAATAATAATATATGATAAAAAAATTACTAGTTGAAAAAAATAATTTAGCTTGAAAATTAAAAAAATTGTCCGCCCTATGTTACTGGTTGAACAAACAATTCTTATAAGATTTGCTAGATCAAAATTAAAATGTAAAATTTGTATATGTAAACTTTAATATAATGAAATAGATTAACACATTGTTAAGGAACCATCTCACATAAAAGCTTAAACTTGTAAGTGTGGCTCCATGATATAATTTATATTATTCTTTAACACACACTCTATTATAATAACAACAACATCGGAGTCGTAACATTTAAAATTATCATTGCTATTATTATGAAGACAATACAAATTATCAAATTATTCTGAGAAACAAAAACTAAAAAACATTAACAAAATAGTAAGAAAGAAAAACAATTAAAATATCACCACCACCAATACCACTACTATTATGAAAGAAAAATAAATAAATAAAAGACTAAAAAAATCCTAAAAACTTTAACAAAAGATCAATCAAAAAAATAAAACAAAATAAAATAAAAATCATCATTGTTATTATTGTCAAAACAATAAAAATTATAAAATTATCACAAGAAAAATCCTTAAAACATTAATAAAAGAATAAGTAAGAAAAACAATTAAATTATTATTATTATTATTATTATTATTATTATTATTATTATTGTGTTAATAATGAAAAAATGAAAGATTTTATGTCAACCATCCGCATGCGCGTGAACACTACAGATCAAATCCTAAAGACGCACCTGGAGTATTTAAAAAATTTGAGTAATTAACGACACACCCCTTTACTTGTTGACAATCATAAAAAAACCTACGAGGAAAATACGTCTTTATCCCCATATATTTCATTCTATTTTTTATTTTCGAAAGTTATTTTAGTCACGAGATATAAAAGGTATTTTTAATAAATTTTCAAACATAATTACAAGACAAATAAGCGGTGTAGCCAAATATCATAAATATTTTTTTCAAACATAATCTAATAAATAATTCACGTGACGAGAAGTTAAATATCATAATATATTTTTTTCATGTCTAGGCCAAGCACATAATTAAAACGGAGTACAATGGCAATTGTCAATCACACATTCACCTTCTTTGTTTCTTTTTGTCTGTATATAACTATGTCAAACATTATTTGAATTTATAATAAGAAATCTCGAAGTGGCAAAGTGTCTTATTAGAGAATCTCCTACGAGAATGTTATCCCTCGTGCAAAAATAAAAAAATTGTGGAACTATTTTGTCTACATTGTTTATTAAACTGCAATGGGATGCCATTTGCATAGGTAAAAATGACATCCCCTCTCGAAAGCAAATCCAAGAATAAGAGTCATTTTTAAAAGTCAAATTTGTAAAATGACTCTTTGAATAGTGTTTATATAGCTTTTTTGTTGATGTGTGTTCCAATGGTAAGAGTTATTTTTTTATATTATTTTAAATATAGTGCAATTATTTTATATGTAGTTTGATTATATAATTAATTATACAATTAATTATACAATTAATAGGAGTAAATTATATAATTAAATAATTATTTTTGAAAAAAACATCCAACAATAAAATTATTTTTTTTTTACAAAATTTTGGCTTCTCCACATGAGTTGATACAAATAGCAGCTCATGCACGGGAAAACCATTTTGGCTACCAGAATGGCTTTCTTGTTGGAGTGCCGAAATTACTCAAAACTTGCTAAAATATTCATTTTTGATTTTTAGCTCCTCTTGTAGCACTGCCGTTGGACTTGCCCTGAACTGCTATATGTAGCAGCTCAGAAGAGCAAGCTAAAAAATGGTCCCACCTTGGGGCCACCTTTATATATATATATATATATTAGAAGATAATGTGATTATATCAAAAATATTTGTTTTTATTTTTACTTAAAAATACTTTAACAAGAGAGTAAAAACTATATATAAAATTAACAATTATATTGTTGGAGGGTTTTTAAAAGCAATTATTTAATTATATAACTTACTCTTATTAATTACATAATTAAACTACTTACAAAATAATTACACTATAATTAAAATAATATAAAAATAAATGATTCTCCAAAATGTTTTTACCACCGACACACAACATCAACAAAAATATCATTTTTACACTATTCAAAATGTCATTTTGGAGATTTGCCTTGAGACGTCCCCTCTCACATGCACACGAATGTACTTTTATATAGACCGCGGACTGGAGGACTCAGATCGGCAAATAATTTTTTTTAAATCAAATGGCATAAATAATCAAGGAGAAGGAAATATATATTTTATTATTTTCAATTTTCTGTATTGTACTGCTTGATTTTTCTTGTTATATAAATCACATAAAATAATCGAAATATTATTTTTTATCTCCTTGTTGAAAATTGGTTAAGAGATCACAATAAATCAATATATAGAAAACTAGACTTCTAGTAAAAATAAAAGGAAACAAATGAATAACGAAGAGCAGATACAGGGAAATTTATTTCGACACTTATTTTTTATTAAAAAACAATATTGCTTGATAGAAACTTTATTGGCTTTGTCATACAAAAATGGAAATGCATAGAGAAAAATAGAGATTTTTTTAAACTAAAAGAACACATCTTTGACTCTAAAATTTAAATCATAACCACTGTGAAATTTCTATTCATCCGAAGTCGCTTAAGAAAACCCGCGTGAAATTTCTAATCATTCCTGTAGTCCTGTCAAGTTTGGTGATGCAAACTAATATTTTAGGGATACGCCTGGCTTATTTAAACGTCTGCTTAGCTCAGGACGTCGGGTTTCCAAAAAACGTCTTTAGAAAAACGACGCCGTCTCGAGGACCCCACTCAACTCTATAAAAAAGGGCCCTCGTCAGCCCTCCTTCTTCGTCCCTCTGGATTCCCTCTCCCTCTCCCTTCTTTGTCCCTTCTCTCTAACTCTCGCTCTCTCCCGGACCTCACTCGACTCTCCCACCTCCCCATCTTCGTCCATATGGGGATTTACTCGACCTCCAAGACAACTTCTTCGTGGCAAAAGAAAGCGGAAGAAAATGGATAACCATAGCCTAGTGTAAGAGCTCTGTTCTTCGTTTTTCTTTTCTTTTACTTGGTTATTTAATCAAGTTCGCACTCATCTCCTTTTCTTATCAATTAACTGCCTCAGCAAAAATACACACACTGTTCTCTAAAATGACCTTGCTTAAGCAAATTTAATTTTGTTAATGGTGACAGCATGGTTGCGCGTCATGGGGTTTTCTTTCTGCTCATGGATACAATGAACAAACAAATCCAGGTGAAATACCAATCAACGCCTTCTTCTCCATACGATACCCGCAAGATGGTCACGTCAGCATTCTTGGTCGCTCTGTTTCTATACGCCACGGCTTCGGTGGCTGAGGTTACACCGCGGATCCAGGAATCAGTTTACCTGAGTCTTATCGGCAACACCCGCCTCTTTGCCGGTGCCTTCACTACAGTTTTCCTTCTGGTGCTTCTTTTCCCAGCTTGGGGTAGTTTATCATCTGTTCTGTGGATTTCCTGGATTCTTTTGCTATTTTATGTTACAGGGAATTGGTTTGTTGTTTTCTGTATTTGTTGTTTGCTGTAACAGATGAGCTAGTGTTTGTAATTAAGTTAAATTGTTACTGTATATTTCCTACATAAATCCCTGCTGTAACAAAGAATTACTACTGAAAAATATACATTCAAAGTTTCTACACTCATGAACAGAACTTTCATGGCCATCAAAACCCACCAAAATAACGAATTCTCACTTGAGAACTTAAACCATAGAGCTGAAAGATAAATAAGAAAGAATACCAAACCTGATTTGAAGAATGGAGATTGTCTGGACACAATGAACATAATACTTGTTAAACCAGAGTCTAATGTAAAGTCTCTTTGCTCTGTTCTTCATTTTTCTTTTCTTTTACTTACTTATTAATCAATGTCGTACTAATTTCCTTTTCTTTTCAATTAACTTCCTCAACAACAGGGTAACAAATATGCAGACTGTTTTGTAAAATTACCTTACGGAAACATTTTAATTTTGTCAATGGTGACAGCGTCTCTGTGCATCATGGAATTGTCGCTCTGCTCGTGGATACAATAAGCAAACAGATCCAAGTTAAGTACCAATCAACGCCTCCTTCTCCGTACGATACTCCCAAGATGGCCACGTCAGCAATTTTGGTCTCTCTTCGGTGGCTGAGGTTACACCGCGGATCCAGGAATCAGGTTACCTGAGTCTTGTCGGCAACACCCGCCTCTTTGCCGGTGCCTTCACTACAGTTTTCCTTCTGGTGCTTCTTGTCCCAGCCTGGGAGTGGTTAATCATTTCTGTTCCGTGGATTTGTTTATTTATGTCACCGGCATATGAATCATATCAAGCATTCTACCATTTACTAAGCCGAGCCTTTTTCGTTCAATTAGCAATAACATGCTCTCTCAAGGACACTGCCTGTGTTTCTGTTCAATTGGGTCCCTACATGCAATCTACTAACTTTTCAAATTATTTTTATGTTGAAATATATTACAATGATATTTTTTTAATAAAAAATATTTTTAACATCAATACATCAAAATAATTTAAAAATACTAAAATATATTCATTTAAAATCAAAAATAAAAATAAAAAAATTTAATTTCTTTCAAAAATAATTTTTAAAATTACTACCAAACACCCTCTAAAGCTTCAGGTAGTGTATAGTCTACAAGATCATTTATGTCTCATGCTAGTGTATTAATAAAATAAAGACGTGCCTCGGCCCGACTTGCTATGCTCAGTTGCTCGCCAATGCTTATCCTTTTTTTTTACTGAACTTTATTTTTATAAATTTGATGTTCTTTATATTTATTTTTTAAAAATAGATTTTAAATTAATATCTTTTTTCATTTATTTATTTTTGTTTTTAAATAGTAGTTTATTTATGAATATTTTATACATATTAAAATTTTGAAAAAATTATTTTAATTCGTGTGTGTGTGTGTTATAAATAAAATTTATTTTTAAAAAGATCATCCTTTCATGATATCTATTTTTCCTAACTATATTTAATCAATTATAAGATTGTTTATATTTACCATTATTATATCAAATAAAAAGTAATTTTAATAAATAAAATTATTAAACATAATCTAATAAATAATTCATGTGATATTTGTAAATTCTCTAGGTGTAATTTGGTTTTTCTCATTTTTATTTACACAATGAAATTATCAATTTACTCATGACGATTCAGGGTTATTTTTAACTTTTTGCCTTATCTTGAACAATGAAATGACGACTTTGCTCTAGGATGGGACGAGAGGCGAGGAGGACGAGGCGGGTATTTTAGGTTTTTCATGTTTTTGCACAATCAAACTACTTTAATATCCCTGTAAATGATAAAACCAAAGGGTTGATGTTGGGAGCATGATGATAGTTTCACTTTAGATTTTGTTTGTGATTATCGCTGGGTCCATGGGTGATTATGTAATTCTATATTTTTTTGTTTTGTTTTTTCTCAGGGTTATTATAGGTGCATCATCCATATGTGCCATTAGTTTTCATGTGTACTCGTCTTTCAGACAACACGTTTAGTGTCTATTAATGGTGAAAAATGTATGCTCGTCGTGTCACTGGATGAACTGTCATGTCCTCTTCCTTCTTATGGGACACGTGTCGTGTGAAGGTAGCCGGGGATTTTATGGTGGATAGTTTTTTTTTCCTTTTCTCTCTCATATAATAGCAAAATGCATGACAATCATGTATATTTTTAATTATTCTATTTCAGTCTCTAATCTTTTGATTTTATTTTTCTTCCTGGTTTCTTCAATAATTTTTTTGATTTATTTCAATTGTATCATTCAATTCAAATTGATCATATACAATTTTTTAATTGAAAATAACTTAAATGATTTTATTAATTTTTATATCAGAATATAAAATTCTTAAAAAATATCTACAGTGATTAATATAATAATTTTAAAAATTAAAATTAAAATACCACAACTTAATTAAATTAATTATGATGCCTTATTGTTCAAACATCATTAAAAAAAAAAACATCTTCACTTTCATACTTAACGATGACCCGAGTACATACTCATTTATCCTCCTTAATCATTTAGTTAGTCACCGATAAATAACCCATCAAGATGATGCCGCGTTGTAAAATAAAATCTGGGTTCTTCAAATGATCTACTTATGGTGAATAAAGCAATGCTAAATGCTGCTATTTTAGCAATCAAATTAATCTACTCATAGGGTTGTTTCTCACAACACTTCAAAAGCATTTTTAAAAATATTTTTTTATTTTAATAAATTATTGTTTTTTGGTATTTTTAGATTATTCTGGTACAAAAATATCAAAATTATTTTTTGTAAAAAAACTACATTATTTTGAATATATTTCTAAACAAAAAAGACCTTAATTTATTGATTTTATTTAGACAAGGTTATACAACGTGTTAGAGGAAACGGATGAAGAGTATGTTGGCTAGGCTATTCAACATGTTTTTTTTTTTGTTAATGTATATATATTATTTTAATATATTTTAGGATTGTTTTAATGTGATGGTATCAAAAAATATTTAAAAATAATCAATAAGCTTATTCTTATTATTTTTATTCTTATTATTTTTCTCCTTATTAAAATAACCTTTAATAATATTTTTTTAATATCACATTTCTCTACTTGTAAAATAGTTTATAGCTGTAATATTTTTTATATTATTATTATTTGTGAATCTTGATTGTATCAAAATCAAATTATGACAGTAAAATAGAGAAAAATATTGTTTATGTTTTTAAATCATGTATTTTAAAAACTATTACACTTAAAACTCATTATGATAAGTCTTGGATTTTTTAATAATTATAACAATTAACAGGAATAAATCTGGATGATAACAAGTCTTTGATTTTTAAAAATCTAAAAGAATGTTAGGCAAAACACATAATATTAAAAAGATACTCTGCAAAACTTATTATAAAGTATTTTGTAATAAAAGGATAAATGACAGTTTTAAATGTATTATAAAATCTCTTAGGAATTGAGATTGTGAGCTTTTTGCATTGAGAAATGAAGGAAAAATAGAAAGGAGAAAGAAGGAGAAACGATGTTTATATGTGTGTGTGTACATGATAGAAAAATAATGAGAAATCTTCATTAAAAGCATATAATTGTATGGTTTTGATCGCAAGCAAAGTAGAAAGTAATTTTGTTTTTATTGAAAAAGGAGGCCTTCAATTGCAAAAGTTGAAGACTTTGACTGGCCTGCTAATTTTTTATGCATGATTGCAAGTCTTCTTATTTCAGGGACCGAGTTGGATCGTCTAGTGAGACACAGGGATCTGCATTTGCGTCTTGGTACAAAATCGAAGACGAACTTTGACTTTCGGGTATTTTATTGATTATCCAAGCTTCGAAGATAGGGCCCACACGAAGTTCCACCAATGAAAACACACAGAAAATGTCAGCCTGAAATTCCCCTCCTGAACATATAAATAAAGCTGCATCTCCACCAGCAAATTCACCACAAACACTCAGACAGCCATTTGATCATTCATTATCTGTGCAGAGAAATAAATCAGAGCAGAATGGCTGAGAACCAGAGCCCAAAGCCTGCATTCGAGACAGAAGGGTTAGTCTAAATTATTTCTTTCACGCTCTCTTTCTTGTACTAATGCTTCCTTCACTCCAATCTTTCTTTTTTCAGTGCTGAAGCTTCACTCAAGCAATCAGCTTCTTAAATTGTTCTTCGTTTTTGCTTTCTAAGCGATTTTAAATTTTATTGTGATGACAGCATAATTATGCAGCATGGAATATTTGCCCTCTTGGTTGGGACGCTAAACAATCAAATCCAAGTGAAGTTTCAGTCGATAAAAGCCTCTCCGTTTGACAGCCACGACGTTACCATGTCAACCTTTCTTCTTGCTCTTTTTGTCTATGCAACGGCATCGGTGGCCGAGGTTATGCTCCGAGCTCGAGAATCCCTTTACAGCACACTAGTTGGCAATCTGCGACTCTTTGCCAGTGCCCTTGCTGCAATATTGCTCCTGTCAATTCTTGCTCCGATTTTGGGGTGCATTTTTTCTGCAGTATGGGCCTGTTTATTTATGCGAATCGCTTATGAATCCAGCCTAGAGCTGTACAGCATTTTATGTCAGTCAACTAGTAAGTTGTTTGACATGTTGAAGAGGGTGAGAGGCCGTAAGGCAGAACCAGATCAGCCAAATGTCTAGATCAATACTACATGTCCTGAGATGGAGTAATTGGCATGGGAAAAATCTTGTTTCTGTCTATTTCTGGCTGTTCTCCTCCCCCCACCCTCCATGTTTTTTCTTTTTTAAAAAAAAATCTTTGTATGTTTAAAGAAGAGTACCTGAAAAGAGGTTGATTCTGAGGAATTTACCTGCCATGTAAAAATATAAAATGAAATAAATTTTATTATTAAATAGGACTGGCAGAGTTTTTTTTATCTCCAGCTATGGTCAACACGCTAAAAGAAATGTTTGTCTTGAAGTTTGGTTACGAGCAAAATACATATCGGTTAGCCAATCAAGTTAAAATATTCTTGACCCTGCACGGTTTGTAGCATGACCTTTTGTTGTGGGTTGACACTATTTTTTTTGGAATGTAAACAAAATTTTACAAAATAATACCTAGATTATATATATATATATATATATATATATATATATATATAATTTTTTATTAATCTTAAAACAACTATCTAGACTTGAAAAATCTCAGTCCACCTTTTTTATTTTATAATATGATAAAAAATTATATAAAATATTTTATAATCAATCTGATACTTGAATAATAATATTAACTAAAAACGCAATATTAAAAATAATTTGAAAAAAACTCGTTGTTGCCTGAGCTAGACTGGGCCTATTAAAAGCCCAAGCATATTGCCACGAAAGACCCGTGAGCTTAAACTTGTATATTTTTTTTGCCTTTTTAACAAGTCATCTATTATTATTATTATTTTTAAATATTGCACCTCCTGAATATCAAACCCGCGATCGCAGCATGACTCCCGCGCATTAACCATTAAAACATGACAGTAAACTTAATTTAAAATAATGTTGACCTGATTTACTCTTCATGATTTTATTATATTTTAGTTTTTTTATTGGATCCTTGGCTCTCTGTCCTATTTCAGGACCGGAGTTCTTATGACCTGTATGGTCGTCACCGTGGGCATACAACAAATATTCCGAGTTCGGCTTTTGATCTGTCAGACTTTGTTCCTGGTGGTATAAAGATAGACGCCAGAGCCATCAAGTGGTGTGTGTATATATACTAGTTATTTATCTTGTGTTTTGTTGAATGTAATATATTTTTTCTTTACAAAAACTATATGTATAGATTTTTGACATTTTTATTCAATAACAATAACAATAATAAATTAAATCAATTAAAAGAAAAACTTAAGTCAATATGCTAAACTCACAATCCGGATCACATTATTTATTAACTTTGTAAAAGAAAAGAAAAATATAATTTAACCTCACTTACTTGTCAAATACATGATTCTGGTCATAAGACCGAATAACCACGTAAAATACAAAACAAATCAAAATACCCATTTCCTGATTAGCCATGTAGGCTCAACATTGAACAATGAAATTTATAGAAAATAATTTTTAAGAAATAACAAAAAATAAGCAAGGCTACCCAATCAAGTGTTGTTATTGAGGCATGGAGTCGGATAATCTAGTAAGAAATCAAACAAGAATAAAACACGAAGCCTAGTAATTCTCGGACCAATACACTAATACTTGGTGGAAGCTAGCGAGAAAAGAAAAGAATTAAATTAACCAGGTTAACTCGTCAAACTCAGTAACTCGATATCATAAAATAGGATCAACCCATTAAAATTAAGATTTAATGTCGAAAGACTTGTGGTCTCAAATTATGCCTCGGATTATGAATGTTATGTTTTAACTAAACTATTGCTTGCATGGTAAAATAAAATAAAATAAGTCAAACTCAGGTTAATACGCCATGCAATATTCACTAGTCATGGGGTTATAATAACTTGATAAAAGTAAACAAAAATTATAAAATCTAAATCTTATCCAATTTAGAATAAAAATGAGAAAAAATATTGGGCTGACCAAACCAACTCATCAAACCAGCAATTTATGTCTTGAAAATTGAATAAGTTATAAAAAATAAAAAATTATAAAAAATAATATAGTAAAAAGAAATGAAAGATACAAAAACCATCACAATAAATAATATTACGTGACAAGATTGCAATGAAACTCCTTCTCGTTTAATTTATAGGTAATGAAGTGATTAAGATAACTACAATAAACCATCAATCCATTAATCGAAAGGAAAGGATAGAGCACGTGTTTGAATGGACGACTAAAACCTTACAGGATTCGACGTGTCAATCTCTCAATCGTCGATTGAATCAGTCTTTCACCTCCATTCATTTTGTTTGCTCGCCCATTTTACAGTTTAGCCCCAGGACGTCTCGCCCATTTGCTTTCTTAATTGTTTTAAAAGAAGAAGAAAAACTCTTCCGCGTCTACTGCCATTCTGGAAGTTTCCACTCATTCACAATCATTTTCGTTCCTTTGTGCTGCTTAACAATAAATGAAGCAGAGTTTCCCTCTTCGGCATTATCCATCAAGGATTGGATGAGTGTCTATTTATGAAATTTCATTTATAGTTGACTCGTGGCAAGGAAAAATATTATTCATTGAAAATACCAAATAAGCGCTGTTTCGCATGTCGATATTATCAGATATTCGCAATAAATTTAAATAAATTAATAAATACCAGGATTGATTAAGAACGTTAAATGGTTATTAACAGTCTATATAGTTTTTTTATTTTCCAATTAATTGTTTATAAATGAAACAGTCTCAATGTTTCTTAAATAAAGATATTTTATTTTTAAATATAAATTAGTTAAGTCTTGAGAAAATATTGACTTTTCAATACTGTTAGTATTTTTCCAGAAAACCAAAAGCAGTGTATAGAATTAGACTTGACAACAGGATGTAATTTAACGATTTTCAATTTTTTACTCTTTATATTCTATTTTAGGATTCGTGCGTGCCTCCAAATACGTCTTTGGAAAATTGACAAAAACGAAAGACGCCTTTTGACGGCTCCACCCATTTGTGGGGGGTCAGCTATGATTTAAGACTTCGGGTGTGGGCTCCACCCATTTGGGGGTGGGTGGGTGGGTCAGCCATGATTCAAAACTTCGGGTGTTATGTCATAATGGTTTGATAATAGTTTTAAAGTGTTTAGTTAAAATTGTTTTTAAGTTTGAGATTAATAATAATTAGTTTCAGGTTATCAAGTTTTTTCATATTATTTTTTATATTAGTAAACATGTATTATGTGAATATTATTTACATTTTAATTAATTTTTAGATTATTTTAATATTAAAATATATTTTTATAAGAAAATATAATAAATAATATAATATTTTTATATTTTAAAAAATATAAAATATATTTGTTATAAAAAATCTGCTCGAGCATCCTTTTGGGATAATTCTAGTATCCTACTAAAATAATGAAAATTAATTTTTAGATTATGTTAATATTAAAATTATATTTTATATATTAGTAATAAACATTATTTATATTTTAATTCATTTTAATATTATTTTAATATTAAAATGTATTTTTATGTTAATAAACATATATTATGTAAAAATTATTTATATTTTAATTAATTTTTAGATTATGTTAATATTAAATTATATTTTATATACTAAAAAACACATATTATGTAAACATTATTTATATTTTAATTCATTTTAATATTAAATTTATATTTTTAACATTATTTATATAATTAATAATAAACTTATAACAAATATAATTAATAACAAAATAATAACCAATCCCCCTTAATAACCCACCAGCTCCTCGGCCCCACCCCTTTTATCTGCTATTGCACAGCAGATGCAAGAAAAGCGGGCTCGTCGTCTATAAAGGCCTTAATTTTATCAATGAAGAAACAGCACTTCACCTATCTGTCCGGAGCTACCTCGAGTCCAAACTCCACAGAGCATCTCTCTAGCAAAAAAAGGCTGCAGAAAATGGCAGAAACAAGTCCGCTTAATCATGGTTTCAAAGGAGAGAGGTTACTCTTAATCCTTTCGCCTTTAATTTTTGTCATCAAGTTCATAGGGATTCAAATTAAATTTCTTTCTCTCTTTATTTCCCTGTCTTCTATTCTCGTGTCTAATTAATTTTAATCTTGTTTTGATGACAGCATCATGGCGCAGCATGCCGTTTTTGCCCTGGTCGTGGACATTTTAAACAACCAGATCCAAGCGAAATACCAGTCAATGCCAGCTTCTCCATTTGAAACCCACAGGAGGGTCATGTCAGCATTTTTTGCTGCTCTGTTTATATACGCCACCGCATCAGTCGCCGAGGTTACACTCTGGACGAAGAAATCAGTCCACCAGAGACTTGTCGGCAATATCCGCCTCTTTGCGAGCGCCCTTGCTACAGTTCTGCTTCTAATGACTCTTGCCCTGATTTTGGCCTGCATCATCTCCATCTTGTGGTCCTGTTTATTTGTGAAATTAGCACACGAATCATGTCAGGATCTGTGCCAGTTGCTAAGCCAAACAACTGATGGGGTACTTGACATGCTGGGAAAACTAATTGCAATTGCGAGGAGCCCCGGAGAGAAACCAAGCCAGCCCAGTGTGTAGGTCCTAGCAAGTTCCAAATAGATCAGGATAGTGATTCTTTTTGTTTGTATGAGGTACGAGACTTGCAAAGTTAGCTGAGATTGGTTTCATTGAGGGGCTAAGTGGGGGCTTAGTATGATGAAGTCTGTGCTTAGATCACCGATTCAGAGCATTCCTCCCCTGGTGTATAGTTACCCACCTAGCAGATGGAGTCTTGTCCTCTCTGGGTTTCTCTTCCTTTCTCTGTTTTCTCACCCTCAACATCCCGTGGTTCTGTGGAAGGGGATGTCATTTTGATTTTGTTAAACTTTGAAGGGGTTTGATGTATAATGCAAACAAATTTTTTTATTAAGAGAATATAAAAGAGAGACCACCTGCAGTAAAAGTGATTATTAGCCGTGGTGTTCATTGATCGGGTTTTAATATATAATTATATATTTATATGGAAAATATGTGCTTGTAAAATAGCATCGATTAAATGGGTAAGAGATAAAAACAAATAATAATTAGCTGATAACATTTAGTTTAAAGGAGATAATGGAAGGGAAAGACATTAAAAGGTGGGGTGACTGTAAGTACGAAGGTGATTAGTTATATGTATTTTAAAATAAGTTTTCAATTTATATTAAGATTAATATATCTCATCTTTTATTTTTTTACCTTTTAATTTAACCATTTTGGAACAAAGTTTCTTTTAAAATATTTCGTATGTATTTAACGTTCAGAAATATTATTCTAACTTCTTTTTTTTTTTAAACCCGGTACATTCAAATCAAAATTGTCAATACTGTTTCTGTCGTCATTCTAGCTTTTTTATTATAACGGAACGTTCCAGTTTCGGAGTTGTACTGTTGATATATATATATATATATATATATATATATATATATATATATATATATATATGAAAAAACTTAAAAATTA
>CM063601.1:4144277-4161092 GCA_032356905.1 Salix exigua
ATAAATAATTCTAGCTTATTGTTTTTAAAAAGAAGAGCAAGTTTCATATTCATTGTCTAAATCCAATTTTTGGGTTACTCTCCAAAATAAAATAAAAATAAAAATAATAAAATAAAAGGAGACGGCATAGGTAGAAAAATCAATCTGGAAATTTTGAACGTTATCGCGTGTCCAATTGTATCTCTTTGATTTCAAAAATAAAGAAAATACATATTTAAGACAAAAATAATTTCTAAAAATAGAGACAATAAATATCTGTCTCTATATATTCATCGCACACAAGTTTCATGCTGGGAAGTGCAAAAAAAAAAAAAAAAAAAAAAGAAGCCCAGAGAATCGGGGTGAATCTAAGGAATTCTGAAGCATGTCTATCTTAATTTACAACATCATGTTTAATGTCGCTTAATAATTCCAGGAAGCCATTAGTGGGCTGAGGCCCCGGCTCACGGGCTCCTTGGTGACCCACATTTCTCACAGTTTCGACTTTCGAGTTGGACGTGCCCCTAAGATTATACAAGGTGCCTTTATCGCGAGCGTCTTTTGATTTAAAGCCTCTCATGGGTCAATAACATTGTGGCCCAGTTCATATGGGCTTTTCCCACCACAAACATGGAAAATATATAGTGGCCCAGTTCATGTATAGAGAGTGCAAATTTCCTGGCAACGTGACAAGAAAGTCAACGTCTAAATTTGCTGGCAAATGACCAGTGGGTGTGGAGAAATCCGGATTGCCGAAGAAATTATCACTCAACATGTGGAAAACTTGAGACGGCCAACGTTTTTCTTTTTTATCTAGCTGGATGGAGTTGACGAGGTTGTGATTTATATCGATTTCTCCGGGTACTGCCGTGGATTGTTTTTAAGAAAACAATAGAAAATTATTGAATCACTCAATTGTTTTAAAAACGTTTTTGAAAAAAATAAATAAATTTATACAATTATTATTTTCATGTGTTGATATTAAAATAGTGTTTTAAGAAATAAAAAATATATATTATTTTAATATATTTTTCAATAAAAAATAATATTAAAAAAACTACAATCAATCACTTTGATTAGTGACAACCTTGTTTTTTTTTAAATAAAAGTACAAAAACCCTTGGATGTTTCTTAATACTTTATTTTTTAAGATATCATTTCAAATGTGACTCCAAAATATAGAAAGATCAGTTTACTCTCTAATGCAATAATAAATAAATCATGTAAAAAAAACTCAATTGCCCTTCGTAGCAAGTAATTTAATTTTGCTTGAGTATACCAAGATAATTATTTTATTGTTTATATTCATAATATAAAGAATTGTTGATCTCTTTTTGTTTTTTTTTTCTTAATAAATTTTAATTGTAATAACTTTCTATTGAAAATATACTCGTATAATTAAAAAAATTTATGTTAGTTTATCAAGTTGAGTTTTATTTTTATTTAAAAAAACATGTTTATTTATATTTTCTGTATTGAAAATCTCACACTAAAACTGCTTTAAAATTACATTTATCATGCATGTTTATTTTCATCCACTCCTCAACCAAGAAGTTACTTGCACGAACTTAATATATCATCTTAACTAAAATAAACACCTGGCTTAGATGTTTATTTAAAAATATTATTGTAGTTGTTTTTTAAAGTATTTTTTTATTGGAAATGTATCAAAATTATATATTTTTTAATATTTTTGACATCAACACATGAAAATGATCTAAAAATACATTTTTTTTTATTTAAAACAAAAATTAAATATATATTTTGTTCAAAAATATTTTTAAAACACAATATCTATATCTCACACCATTTCCACGTCAATTGCACTTTATTACCTTTTCTTCTCATAGAGAAGGAAAGACATTAAGGCATTCCATATCCTAGCTAGGAAATTTAAATGATACTAGTTTGTATTCCAACGCTGCTTTTCATGGGACAAAAACATTTTTTTTAAAAAATATAAAATAATTTTTCAGATCTTTAAAAATTATTTAATATTATTACCAATCCTGAAAATTATTTATTTTAAAATAAAAACTAAAACTAAAAAAATTTCAAATTCTTTATTAAATATTTTTGAAAAACAGCCAAACATCCACACAATGCAGCAAAGATTCACGCCCCCAGCAGGAATCCAACTGCAGGCGCCAACCGTTCCAGCTATGTCACAGAATTTATATATATTTAAAGTTATTTACTATTTATATAAACAATAAGCACTATAAAAAACCCTGGTTGCTTTAAAATATCAATAAGCACCAAGTAATATAATGCGTGTAGCAAAACTTTAACTTCCATTTTGAACCACTCTCAAGAAAACAATAATTTATTTTTATTTAGAGCATTTTTATGTTTGTAGAAAAAAAAATAATTTTAATTTAATATTTTCTTTAGATGTATTATATTTTTATTTTAAAAAATATATTATTTTAATATATTTGTTTTTTAAAAAACAAAGTTACCATACTCTTAAACATTATTAATCAAAATAATTACCTATTATCTAAAACAGCTCGGCCAGCCACTATAGACTGGTCATTTTTCACCATTGTTTCGCTTCAAGAGAGATGCTTTTTATTATTTATATGGTAGAAATGACAAAAAAAAGCTCTGTGGCCGAGCTGCCCAGCATGCTAGCGCGCTGGCCGCGCGAACCCCTGCGCCCTCAATTCTGATTGAAAAGCAATTGTTTGCTTTTCAAACAGTTGCTTTTCCTTTTTTGTTTTTTTAATTATTATTATTCTAATAAATAGTATTTGAAAAGCAACTGGTTATTTCTTTTTCTTTTTTTATTTTTAGTATTATTATTATTCTAATGAATTTTTTTGTCTTTTTTTTAATTATTACTATTCTAATGAATGAAAGTGGCAGAAATTAGTAAAACAGTATAAAAAATTGAGCGAAATCTAAGACCAGACAAAAAGAAAACAAATTCAAAATAAAAATTATTAGGAAAAACATAGTAATTATTTGATAAACATTAAAATCTGTTTTCGTTTATTTTTCACATATTTAAAGAACAGAAACAAATAAAAAATCCGGTTAAAATAAAAAAACATAAGACACATTTTCAAATAGTATTGAATAGTAAAAATTATTTTTTACTCATCCCGCAACGTAGAACATATTTTTTTTAAAAAAAATGAAATTAAATGATTTTTTCAGCTAATATTTTTTTTTGTTTTATCATCTATTATATTTTTTTATGTGCTCTTTCTTTTAATTTTTTTTATTAGTTTTATTGTTATTATTTTCAAATTAGATGAATTTTCCCCCTTGATAATTAAGTTTTTTTAAGTTATTATGATTTTTTTTCTTTTGTTTATTTCTGTTCTTTATTCATCATTAACACAATAATAATAATAATAATAATAATAATAATAATATATTCTTTTTCTTGCTTGCTCTCTTGTTAATGTTTTTGGGTGTTTTTTCTTTCGAGATAATTTGATAATTTTAATTGTTTTTGCAATAATAGCAATAATTATTTTGTATTTAATATTATTGGGGATAAAAGACAACTCAAGAACAAAAAATAGACAAATTTACCTAGGTTATCTACAATTAAAAAACAATACAAATCACTTTTGTCTCGATTACATTGTTCCTTTTAAACGACAAACAAGTCATTATTATATGTTTTAATATTTATTGCATATTATCACCTAAAAATATATAAAGAGAAAAAAAATGACCTCGGATTTTTTGCAGGAAAAAAATTAATATTAACATTCTTACATACATTTAATATAATGACATGATGAATAAATATTATAAAATAAAATAAATGGTTGTGAATTTTAATTTTGTGCTCTTTTGTTCAAGTTTATTTCTTAAAAAAAAATTGAATTTTTAATATTTAAGATCTAATATTACCCGAGAAAAAATACAACTCAAAAAAACAAAAAGTAAAACAAATTTGACTACATCATCTACAATTAAAAAATATACGAGGCACTTTCCATTTCGACTACACTATTCTTTTTAGACGGCAAATAAGTAATTATAGCATGCAAAAAAATTATATTTCTTTTTTTTTAAAATACAATATTTTTATTTATAATGTGTCAGATCTAATATTATTAGGAAAAAGGCAACTCATATTTTTTTTTCAAATTTATCTAGATTATCTACAATTAAAAAAATATAAAAATAACTTTTCATTTTGATCACAATATATAGTATGTGAGACTAAGTATATATGTTTAATATTTATTTAATATTATCGTCTAAAAATATATATAGAGAGAAAACAAATGACCTACGATTTCTTGCAAAAAAAAATTAATATCGGTATTCTTAAATATATTGAATATAATAATATGATGAATAAATCTTATAAAAAAACTTTGGGTTTGAATTTAAATTTATATTTTAGACTCTTTTTTTTCCTTTTAAGAAACAGTGACCTTTCTTTCACATGTATTTTTTATTTTTTAGTGTCCAAATCAGTTGTTCTTTTTTAAACGGGTTTCTTTATTTTTTTTAAAACAGAGTATCTGTGACAACAAATTTATAATAAATCATTTCAACTTCTTAGCAAATTTTCTAACAAATTTTATCAAAAATTTTTTTAGCAATAGCAATATTCAATCACATTTTGGTTGAAAAAAACCATTTTCAACAAATTTTATTAATTACAATTATATAAATTAAATATAAAAATAAAAAAAATATAATATTTATAAAATCAATTAATTTTTTATATAATTAAAAAAGGCCAGCAAAGCGGTCAATCGGCTCGTAATCACACTAAAACGTGGATTTTTTCTCACACTCGATGAATTATTTGCATACATTTATTTATTTCTGGAAAAGAAGTAAAAACAAGGAGAGCCACCAATCAAAATGGGAAGGTGTTGGAAGCAGTAACGCCAGCTGTCACTTCATAAATGAACCCCTAAAAACCCCAAGAAACAAACACCCCAGAAGCCATGCTTCTCTCTGCCACAGCCTCCACTCCTTCAGACAACATCTCCCATCTCAACTATTATTACCACCGGTACCGTTTCCTGAAATCCCAGCCCTGTCTCTTCATCTCACACTGCAAAAATAATAATAATAACAAGAATTCACTTTCAATAAACAAGAAAGGAAAATCAGCATAAAAATTGGCTGCTATGAAGAGCTATAGCGTGTGCTTGAGGGAGTCTGCTCTCCAGCTTCCGCGGCCTGATTGCGTTGCTAGTTACAAGAGGTTTATCTGATCCCCTTGTTAATTCTCGTATTAATTTCTTTATCTGTGTATTTTTTTAATTAATTTCTTGCTTTGTACATCACCGTGTGTATTCTTATTATTTCACAGGAGAAGTGGGAAATGGAGGCCTCCCCAAGCTGCTGTAAAACCTAATTCGCATCTTCCGATGCGAAGTTTTGAAGTTAAAAACAGGTAAGAAATTGACTTCATGTATGTTCTGCTGTGTGTTTGATGATTCTATTTTTTCTTGTTTCTGTTATTGTATAATCCATGAACCTAACACAAAAAACTTATAGCCTAATGTAATTGTGTGGATGGATTATTTATTTAAAGGCTTCGTGAGAATATATACACGTGTTCCCTTTCAAGAATTGATGATGATCTCTTCTACTGCAGGACATCGGCAGAGGATATGAAATCTCTTAGATTGATAACAGCCATCAAAACCCCATATCTGCCTGATGGTAGATTTGATCTTGAAGCATACGATGCGTTGGTGAATACGCAGATTGCTAACGGCGCTGAAGGTGTGGTGGTCGGTGGCACAACTGGTGAAGGCCAGCTAATGAGCTGGGATGAACACATAATGCTTATTGGCCACACCGTTAACTGTTTTGGTTGCTCAATCAAGGTGATCGGAAACACCGGAAGTAACTCCACAAGGGAGGCGATTCACGCCACGGAGCAAGGTTTTGCGGTCGGAATGCATGCTGCTCTTCATATCAATCCATACTATGGAAAAACCTCCGTGGAGGGCATGGTTTCTCACTTTGACAGCGTGCTACCCATGGGCCCCACTATTATATACAACGTGCCCGGCCGAACTGGCCAAGATATTCCGCCGAGCGTTATTAATACCCTCGCTCAGAGTCCAAACCTGGCAGGCGTCAAGGAATGTGCTGGCAATGACCGGGTTGAACAGTATACTGGTGAAGGAATTGTGGTGTGGAGTGGGAATGATGATCAGTGCCACGAGGCTCGGTGGAACCACGGGGCAACTGGAGTGGTTTCTGTAACTAGCAACCTGCTTCCAGGTTTAATGCGCAAACTCATGTTCGAGGGGAAGAATACTGAACTAAATTCGAAACTCCTGCCACTCATCAACTGGCTATTTCAGGAGCCGAACCCCATTGCGTTAAACACAGCTCTTGCTCAGCTTGGGGTCGTAAGACCAGTTTTCAGACTGCCATACGTGCCTCTTCCTTCGGCTCAGAGGCTAGAATTTGTGGATTTGGTTCAGAAAATTGGCCGGGAGAACTTTGCTGGAGAAAAAGATGTTCAGGTTCTTGATGACGATGACTTCATCTTGATAGGTCGTCCGTACTAGTCTGTTTCTCTTGTTGAGCCTTCGAGTGCGGGTTCGCCTGTTTCTAGTGAGATTACAAATAAAAATTTGTAAGAAAAGTCCGGGAAAAAATTAGCCATAATTCCCTTTGTCTAGTCATGTTTTTTTTATTTAAAAAAACGTCTTTTTATTGGTAATTAAAAAAATCAAACATTTAAATTATATATATAAAAATATCGGGATAGAGTATATAAGGTGGTTGGTTTTCGGACGATTCATGAATGGCAGGCGGGCTAACGCTATTGATTTAGTAAGCTGGCGAAAGCCCAAACGTATGCAAACCAGGCCCATTGGGTTTTTGGGACAGCAATGAAGGGAAAAGGTTGCTAACCGGGCTTCTTCTTCTTCTTCTTCTTCTTCTTTTTCAAGAATGACTACCTTGCACGTATAAGCCGACACAGAACAATCTCATTGACGGGTGCAATTAATCCTACTGTTACAAAAATCTACTAATCTAGAATTGTTAGACCGCAGCGGGTCTTCATAATTTGTCACTTCTTATTGGGCCCGTTCGATAGGGCACTCTATCACATCCAAATCCAACTTATTTTGGGCCCGGTGAAATCTGGACACTATGATCTTTTAGTTAATGTACGAAAATGGGCAAGTGGGGCCAGGAATGCCTCATTTGCTTGTTCCCTTTCCAATTGAAAATTTGAAATGGTGATTATTTCTTTCTACACGACACCTGGAAAATATTTCATCATATTTTGTTGTTTATTTCGTGATTTTGTTATGAGAAATTATTTTCGTGAACCTCTGGAGCTGGAATCCAGTTTCATTGACTATGTGCTAGACTGTCATAACCAGTTGGTGTAGCAAAACGTAAGGCAGAGTGAATGGTAGGGCAAATTCATGGGCATCGGAGAGTTTCTGGGCATCGACAGGGCATCGGAGAGCTTCACCGTCTGCCCTGAAGATACTCATCTCCGTCGCTTACTCACCAGCTTACAAAGATGAACAGCTAGAACCGAAAACTCATGGAGAAAATCAAATAAAGATATTATATATCCATATTCTTCATAATAAAAACAAGAAAACTTGAAATAAAAACTGAAAAGTTATTTCTCTAAAGTTAAGACAACCCGTCACTCGATTCTAAATAATTAATATTCCTTGATATTTCCCCACCTTATATTTCAAACTTCCACTAAGATATAAAATAAGACAATTACCTTGTTTATTCCCCTCCCGATAATATTAATGAGACTAGCTACTGCTACTCCACTAGCTTATTAGTCAGAAAACAAAGAAGAAACGAATAAAGGACAAGGTGCGATGATGGAAGAAGATTAAAGAAAGCAGAACTCTTCCTAATTCGTATCAATCCTCTTGTTCTTGATCTGCATAACGTAACTTCTCCTACGTAGATATATATATATATATATATCAGTTGCTGTTGTGAGCCAAGTGGCCATGAAGAGTAGTATTAGAGCACTTCTTTTGGAGCTGATAAAGCAAAGCTTGATTTTCTTGGTGCAGAAGAAACGCTTTCTTTCTCAGCTTCTCATTCTCTTCTATGATGCTTCTGTTCTCCATGTATAGTTTCAAGTTCTTGATTTCCATCTCTTTCTTGACCAGTACCGCCACCTTCTTCCCTTTCGACAACCTTCTCCTCCTGTTACATCCATCATACAGCATTTAATACTGAACAGTTTAAGATCAGAAATTTAAGATCAGAGACAGAGAGAAATTAACAGAGAGAAGATGACAGGAAACAAACCGGTTGAGCCTGTGATTTCGAGGGCTGTTTCCTTTCCATGGCTGCTGATTGCTAAAAGCAATATACAAGGGACTGCATGGGCTCAGTTTTGAACAAGCACTAGTACACATTCCCTTCAAAGTTTAGCTTTTGTGTCGCAGAGAAATGGGTGCGTGTTCTTTTTCTTGTAAAAAGATATTTGAAAAAGGAGAGAAAAGATTACAAGCAAGGTGGGGCTTGGGGCTTGGGGTAAGTAGATGGTAGAAACCATGAGAAATCAAATGTGAGTTATATAGATGGGGCAATGTGGCTGTGCTTGTGTCTGCATATGAAAGCAAAAGAGAGAGAAGCTTTTCGAGATAATGATGGCATGGGGACTCATGATTACAAAGGCCAGAAATCGATGAGGATTGCAGAGAAGATGATGGAAAAAAGAGAAGAGGGTTCTCCTTTTCTTTGCCCTTTTTTTATCGGCATTCCAGAAAGTCTAGAGAATAATAAGCAGATTGAATTGGTGGGGGCTTTGGTTGGGAACACATAATAGGACTATGCAACTTGAACTCACTTTTTTGAAATTTAGAACTTTCCCATTCAGTTTCAACACAACTGTACAGCTTCTAGTTACTGTTAAGATCCTAGTTTGGAAAATACTAACGCGTATAAACCATTCCATGTGCTGCAATGATGGGGATGAATTTGGAATTCAAACCAGGGCAGATAATCCAAGTTCACATGCCTAATTAGGGTAAGAAAATGCGTGAAATGTAAGTAAATTCATCGTCACTTCCTCGGGAGATGGCATAAATCTAGTCCTAGTAGGAACAAAAATTAGACACCCCTGTTTTGCTCCACGGTAAGATCACAAGCAGCTATGCATGTTTTGTTGTCATTTCATAATCTGCTTGATAATATAATGATGAAAAATAAGTTAATCATGTTTTTTTTTTATAAAAAATTAAAGATCAAATTCAACAGGAAATTTAAAAATAATAATCTAATTTGATATGTTATTTCAAATAAAATAAATAACAGCAGAATAACAGATATGAAATTTGACATGTAAAAAAATAAAAGATGGTGAAATTAAAAAATCAATCTAAATAAAATAAAAATAAAGATTGAATTTAATATAAAAACTTAATAAAAAGATAAGAGAAAACAAATAACAAAACATTTTTTAAATTTTAGAAAATATTTTTCATTCAAAACACTCTCGAGAAACTAAACTTTCTTCAATTGATTTTCAAAACATTCCTTACAAGAATTTCCTGCATGTAAATGTTCCGTAAGAAAACAGTAGACAAAACACGTAGTCCTTCTAATTTTGGATCAAGTAGTTATTTATTTACATATTGAACAGCTCACCGTGTTTGACAAACAGCCACCGAAGAGTCAACACAGTAGATAGAGATATTCATTAATAATTAGGTTTAGTGTGCTATCCACACAAACACACACACACACACACACACACACACACAGAGAGAGAGGATTTTAGTGGGTATAGTCTGTGGACCGGCAAGTCAAAACTCATGAAAGCCAGGTTTCTTTTCTGTTGATTAGCCTATAACCTTGAGCAGATGCTGCTTAGTGCAATGCTAATCTAACAGCTGTGAAATCAAAATCTTGGTGGCCAAGAAGGAAACACGGCCTCCCAACCAATCAAATTGATGTCGTCTGTATTTTTATACTCTATGTTTGACCTTATCTTCAAGAGATGATATAGTAAAACAGGGGTTAAGTCGTTCAACAGATGGATCATGCCAAGAAATTTCGCCGGCCCGTAATTCACTTCACTCGAGAATGTGAACAGAAGATTGTCAAAAAAGCTCCAAAAAAGTTTAATGTCTAAACGAATTGTTAGACATGTTCATCGTGTATGGAAAGGTTGTTCTTGAAAAGTAGGCAGCACAACCTCTGCAAGTTGTCTGTTGTCTCTAGTACTCTTTTCACTAGAAAGTCCTTACGTATTAAGTTTCTCTCCATATACTTTTATATATATATAATAAAAGTGTACAAGTCTTCAAACAAATCAAAGACTCCATTTTCCTCCTATGCTTAATCATTTGCATTAACGAGAAAGCACGCACTGACAAAAATATTTAATTATCGTGGAAACGACTTGGATTGCATGGATTGCACTGCTTGTTAATTATAGTCAATGTGTCGGTCATTACAAGATAATTATTGGGAATAATCCAACTAGATGGAGCCACTTGCTCGACAATTACCACGCCCAAAATGGATCACAATTGTCGCGTCAGGATGTGAACATATTTTTCATACGCTTCTCCATTAATCATGGGAAAATGTATTTTTGTGGTTTGGCTCCCTTGTTGAGTTGATGGCCAGATTAGATCTAATCAGAATTATTGAGCACTTAGGATCGAGCTAAACGGCGTGCATGTGTGGATCTTGGGTGATGGTGATGGTGATGGCATCTCCGATTTCTCCAATTCTCTAGTTTTTTAGTTATTCTCAATTTGGATATAGAATAAATTAAATAATTCATGGATAGTAATACTGTTCAAATTAGGTTTGCAAAAAAACATAAAATATAGAAGTCGGGTTTCCAAGCAAATATTTCAAAATTTATATATGTGCGTGCACATAAATTTATTAAAAATTACATTCATGTCATTAAATATATTTGATGTTTAAAATATTTAAAATTTATATTATTTGATAACAAATTGAATATAGAGAGTGACTTTGGATTAAAACACGAGTATGAATAATATACAAAATTATATTCGTGAATATCCATTACCATTCATTCTGTTAGAGAATGATATAGATCATATTATGAAACCTCGCTTATAAACTTAAACTTTTAGGTGAGATGATTTATTAACACGGTATTAGAAACTTGTTGACCCGAGTTCGAATCTCACCACCCCATTCTATTTGATAAAAACCAAACGCAAAGTGATATGAGTCGCATGCAAGTTTCAAGCCCAAATGGTTTTCACTTTAAAATATATTTTAGAGAATGATATAAATCATATTATGGAACCTTATTTACAAGTTTAAACTTTTAAATAAAATGATTAATTAACACATTCCTAGATGTTTGCCCTTAAAATATTCAAACCCATTTTTACTCCCATCTACACTATAGCTGCCATGCTGTTACCCTGCAATTATAAACTCTTCACGTTTTAATTTGTCTCCTCTAAATTAAATTTTCTTGTTGTGCCCCTCAATTTGAGTACATAAAACTAATCCAAGAAAACTATACAATATGTTGTACCTTGCAATTATAAACTAATGTTTCAATTGTCCACTTGTTGGACCATTAAACATACGAGATCATCATCATGTATAGAAAACTTTGCTGCTATATGAAAGCGATTAACTTGAAGACAAATTAATCTCTTTTAACGAGCGAAGGAAAGCTTTCTTCATAAACTACTTCTTGAAACTTCCTCGGCCTTGCCTTCATCAAAAGCCCTAGCCCTAGCCCTAACCCTAACTTATGAAGGTGATCAAGTCACGCGGAGATTCACGAGCAAATCACGTGCGGGAACACAAGTGGGGGGCAGTGGCCAAGGAAAATGACTTTGGGATCGAGGAAGAAGAGGGGAGTAGTAGTCAATCGGGTTAGGTTTTTGTTTTGTCCCTTTTCTTCATGTAATCGAGTACCAATTCCATCCTCATTTATTTGGAAAATGAGCCTCCGTCTGGCCTCATCTTCTCCTCCACCATCATCACCACCTCTTCCTTTTCTCATCCATAAAATACTAGGAGTGTCATCATGATCATGATAGTGTTTTTTTTTGTCTAAGTCGAACATGTTCTGAGCCTCTTCACATGGTCCCTTAATTGCCAATCGAACACTTGGCTTGGTTAGCCTGCCATCTAGTCCACATTCAACTAGAGATTTCATCATTTTATTTTTAAGGGTGAATTTAAAAAAAATATATACAAAAAAATATTGCAATTAAGGACCAACCTTGAAAGATTAGAAAATCATAGGGGTGGAATTAAAAATCATTTATAATATGATAGATTATTTTTAAATTAAAAAAAATAATAAGGGGAAATATAGAATAATATTATCGATGGTTAACCCAATAGAATCAAACTGAAAAGCATAAAAAATGAAAGTGAAAAAAAGATTTAAACAAAAAAAAATAACAAAACAAAATCTAAAAAAGGGATAAATATAGGAAAATGTCAATTTAGAAAAAGGGAAAAAAAAACCCTTTCTAATCTTTAAAATTCTTATTTTTTGAATTGTTTTATCCAGATTCAATTAAGAAGCATATTTTTTAACTAATTTAATTTCAACGATGAGATCGGTAAATAATTATTAATAAAAAAACTGCAAAGAAAACAAAAAAAAAAGGATAAACTTTGAAAGAAAAAATAAGAAATAGACCATGATGAAATTACATCCAAGGGCCCGAGACCAAGAGAAAAAAAAAAAGACTAGTAAAAAAAATTGTAGCTATTCTACTGTTCTATAATAGTAATAGTATCATATGTCTTGGAATATCGATAGGGAATTAGTTTTTTGGATAACGGTACTGGCTACATGGCAACAAAAAGAAAAAAGAAAAAAGATCACGACACTGCCCTCGCGAAATATATAAGGTCAAAATGGCTGTGCCTATCACTTACCTAATTATATACATAGATGATGTGTTTTTTTGGCATTGTATCCTCATTAGGTATATTGCCATTTGTGGCAATATCCTACCATTGTTGAAAATGGTAGAGTTACCAACCCACCATTGTTGAAAATGGTAACCAACCCACCATTGTTGAAAATGGTAAATTGCCTAAGTTTGGTGGCCAACCTTTGACTATGAAGAAAATTTGGTGGCCAACCATTTAAGATTGTCTCCTCACTCTTGCTATAAATAGAGGAGCTTCTTAGAGCTAAAAATGAGAGAGAACAACACAAGTGAATGTGTTGTGTAGAGAGTGGGAGAAACACAAGTGAATGTGTTGTGTAGAGAGAGCTAGAGAGAGTTGATGAGTTGAGTAGAGTGGATGCAATCCTCCTCCTCTATATGTATTTATTGTAACTCTTTCTCTATCTCTAATACAATGACTCTCTCCCGTGGATGTAGGCAGTTTTGCCGAACCACGTTAAATATTGTGTTAGTGTGCTTAAACCTCCTATGAGCAAGTATCAGTACACCCCCGGTCCGCGCATGGGAAAGCCGGAATTCCCCAACAACTGGTATCAGAGCTGATGGTTTAAAGGGGTGTTTGATTTTGCTCAAAAATGAAAATTGTCAAAATTGTGTTTTTGACCATACCATTGTGTAGAGGAGGTCGAGACGAAGCCACTGGTAAAAACGACGTCAAAATCTGATGTCGGACATGGCCGCACTCTCTATCACTCTCCAGCAGGGCATCTGCCCACGCGTCCCATGAGTCTTCTTCGCCCGGATTGGCTGACCCGACACGAATACCAGTTGACCCCAACAACTGGTATCAGAATCGTTGGTGTAGGTGTTTGATTTTTTGCATAAAAATCAAAGTGCTCAAAAACGAGTTTTGAGCATCTAATCTTGTAGAGGAGGTCACCACGATTCCAACGGTGTATAGTACACTTAATTTGGAGCTCAAACGAAGGAGTTATTGTCGGTCAAAGTTTTGACTGGAAAAGTCAACGCCACGTCACCCAGCCAGTCAACGCCACGTCATCGGTGCCACGTCAGCGCCACATCATCAGTCAAGTCAACAGTGCCATGTCACTGGTGGGATAAGATTCTGTGCAGCAGAGTCTACGTGCAACCGGATCTGAGATTGAATCTGGGCCGTTCATCAGGCCAGACTTGTTTTGATCAAATCTTAGCCGTCTGAAGTGCGATTTGGACGATTTCAGACTTGTTTCCAGCTAATTTGATCGTTCCGGATGCAATGGTACGGTCCGATCATTGAGATTTGAGACCAAAAATGGCAGTGGTGAATTACCAAAAGAGATTGCCCGATCAGGAGGCATCTGAAGGTCATCATGGTGGTCGTTGAAGAGAAAAAGAAGAAGGTGCACATGTTTACCCAATTACATGGGCTGAACTGCTAAGTGGGGAGAAATTTAACTGCCTTGAGGGAAGGTAAAATTAGGACACTCTGGACACCCGATCATGTGGATAATTTGAGGTGAAGAGTGGAAATTGACGAAGACCAATCTTGACGAATCTAAGCACTGGTAGTCTCGCCAGATATTGAGAAATCATGTATTGAACCAGTATATTCCAGATCACTTGTAAAGAAGACCGGGACAAAGCTAGTAAATGGTTGTATATACGGAAAGACAGTACGATGGATAGATATGGCCTAAGAAGTTCTGTCTAGGAGATTGGGTTTTAAGCGGGACCAGTGTGACCCCTCCAATCTTTCCTGGGAACTTGCTTAGTGGAAGGATTATCCATACGGTACTATTCTCGTATATATAGCAGTTTGTAATGAAACAGTTGAAGACTAGCAGGATGGCGGCACAACGGAACAGTTGGGTTCTGAATGATCAAGGATCTGATGAAGTGGTGATTTCTCCAAAGAAGTTAGATTCGGTGACTGTGATTTCTCGATGGGAGAATTGATGAAGACCCTGATAATGGAAGAGAAATACAGCAGGGGATAAAGATTGACACCCTATTTTGACTTGGACGAGTGTTATGACGAGGATGAGCTGTCGTCAAACATAAGCAAGGAACAGGGAGAAATCGGAGAACAGAAATTGCACGAGAGCACACGGAGATTGTGCACGAGTACCGTGGGATCCAACGAGGTACTCGTAATGAGACAGCGAGTGCAAGGAGAAGAAGTGTTCCCGGATGAAGCTCGAGTCGAGGCTGTTAAAGTTTGTACAACAGGAAGTCTCTTATGCTCTTAATGAAGACAACAGGCGAAGACCTTTCCAATGCATGCAAGGATGGAAAGAGAGCTGTTGCAGAGGCACCTAATCGAGGGGGTGCAAATGCCTGTGATAAAAGGCAACCGTCTATGATGAAAGACGAAGACACCAAAGAGAGTTGGTGTAGGTGGAGCTGTCGAGCAGAAAGGCACAAAAGCTCTAAACATAGAAATTGAGGTGGAGGATTGCGAGGAGTATACCGCAACTTTCTCTTTCTATGTAGTCAGTGGTAGTAATCTCTCCCATAAGTACACATGGTGGTAGAAACTTTTGAATCCACTTTGAAGCATCTCAGCTGAAGGAGGATGCGATCACCTATGAAAGGTGAAGACACCTTAGATAGAAGGTGTGTGAGGGCCATGATAGGAGCCCGGATCAGACCGCCCCATGACAACGGGGGAAGACACCTTTGAGAAGGTGTGAGGGCCGTGATAGAAGCCCCAGTTCAGACACCTAAGGAGAAGGTGTGTGGGCCACGATATGAGCCCAGTTCAGAACAACCCCAGAGCCAATGTGATGGCTAGATATGAGTGGACAAGTGTATAGCCAATGAAGTGGCTATGATGAGTATGAAGACAAATGCAGGATTGACTTTCATGGATATTGCCCCCATGCTAAAGATCAATGAGCTAGAAAACATTTGCCTTGGACAATAAGTGGATGACTTGTGGAGCATTAAGACGCGGCTGCTATGAAGGAGCAGAGGGCATGCGCAGGTTCCGGGAACGAGTTGACTCTTGTCAAGGTAGTGAGCTTGGTAATGGCATTGTAATACTCAGAGTATGAAGACAAATATGGATCAACTTTTAATGGGCTGCCCCCATGGTTAAAGGTGGAGAGCTACCTGGACTCTTACGACTAAGAGCGAGAGACTCATGGAGAAGTAAGGCGTGGTTCCTAGGGTGGAACAGAGGGCAGGCGCAACTCCTGGATGAGTAGACTCTTGGAAGAGTGGTGAGCTTGTGATCATATTGAAATACTCAATGACTGTCACACTTGGAAATATTCGTTTGAGGGGGTGTTGTAAGCCTTGGTGTAAGGCTTGAAAAATCATTCCGGACCGAGCATGGTTGATATGCTCGAAGGGGAATGTTGTGTTGAAGATGCTCTCAGAATGGTAAGCTTGGAAGAGCTGCAGAATGCAAGCTTGTGCTGAATGAGCAAGAGGACAATTGCCCACACAAATGGCAAAGGGGGTGATTGTTAGGTATATTGCCATTTGTGGCAATATCCTACCATTGTTGAAAATGGTAGAGTTACCAACCCACCATTGTTGAAAATGGTAACCAACCCACCATTGTTGAAAATGGTAAATTGCCTAAGTTTGGTGGCCAACCTTTGACTATGAAGAAAATTTGGTGGCCAACCATTTAAGATTGTCTCCTCACTCTTGCTATAAATAGAGGAGCTTCTTAGAGCTAAAAATGAGAGAGAACAACACAAGTGAATGTGTTGTGTAGAGAGTGGGAGAAACACAAGTGAATGTGTTGTGTAGAGAGAGTTAGAGAGAGTTGATGAGTTGAGTAGAGTGGATGTAATCCTCCTCCTCTATATGTATTTATTGTAACTTTTTCTCTATCTCTAATACAATGACTCTCTCCCGTGGATGTGAGCGGTTTTCTTGAACCACGTTAAATATTGTGTTAGTGTCTTAAGCCTCCATGAGCAAGTGTCGATCTGCTCTGGTCAGCGCGTGGGAAAGCGGAATTCCCAACAAT
>CM063601.1:4161592-4196595 GCA_032356905.1 Salix exigua
TGAACACAAAAATTCCACCAAGTTTTGAAGGCCCTTGAATAAAAAATAAAATAATTCTTTTGTTTTTTCTTTTCTTCAATGCTAAGGTTTATGTAAGATACAAATACGACTCCTACTCGTTGTGAGAGGATTTATATAATACTAGCACTGTCAACATTTGTTTTGTATGCCTATTATAAAATTTGTATAAAATATTCTAGTTGATTCTTAAATTTGATAATGATATTTTAGGAAACAAATTAAATACATTTTAGGCGCGCTTATTATAATTGTTAAGAGTCATAAAAAAGGTAAAGTTACCTACTTTATTATTATATATATATAGTTTTTTAATCATGTATATGTCGGTACAATATGGATATGACTAAGGCAAAGATAATAAAAAAAACTACAATACAACAACCTTTTTTTTATGAATACTTAATAGTATCTATAAAAGGCTTGCTCTTTTTATTTATTTATTTATTTTTTATGAATAGATATTAATATCTATAAAGGGTAGAGATATCTATCTATCATTTATTTTTTACAAATGAAGGGCTAGAAATGACAAAAAAGAAGAAAGAAAGACATCTAAAAATGGAAATTTAATAATTGAACGTTGAGTTGATTGAGGAAACAAAATTATTAATATTTCTTCTTTCTTATAAATGATACAATGGCTAAATTAGTTGTCAATATATATAAAACAATGAATGTATTTTTGTCAAATCAAATGTTTTGATAGAGTTCATGCTTTTATATGTAGTTATGAATTTATAATTTATTTGTGTTATTTAGTTTGATAAACTTCATTTATTTATTTTGGTCCTGTGAAGTAATGATACATAAAGTTTTTGACTACTTGAATATGCACATTGCTAAATTGGCTAGTTAGCGCAAACGTGTTAGAAAATAATATGAATTATATCTTGGACCTCACCTAATAGCTTAAGCTTTTAGGTGAGATGGTTTCATGACATGGTATCAGAGTTTTGTTGACCTAACGGTCATGAGTTTGAATCTCACCACCCTCATCTTATTTGATAAAAAAAAAAACAAGGTAGTGTGGACCAATGTGCAAGTTTCAAGCCCAAAAGACTTTTACTTGAGGAAGTGTGTTAGAGAATAATATAAATATTATCCCGAGGCATCATCTAATAGCTTAATCTTTTAGGTGAGATGGTTTCATGACAAAATGCACCTTTTTATCTTAATGCATGTCGTGATTCTGTCTCATGTTAATAATAATTAGTTCTCTGTTGTCTACACACTTTTTACATTTTGTTTTTTTATGGTAATAAGTTGCTCCTTATATCTTCCTTTGAATACTGGCTATAAATAAAGTACATATATTTTTTTTAATGTTTTTGGGGTGGTGGTTTTTTGTCTGGCTTAGGTTCCTGAGCTCTTTTATCTTCCGGAGATATTAACCAATGAAAATTCAATTGATTTTGGTACAACACAATTGGGTGGAAAGCTCGGTATGTTTCATATTTTAGTGAAGTAATGAAACAAAGTTTGAAGTTACAGAGTTGAAATAATTACTGTGATTAAATACACTCTTTCAGATTCTGTCAAACTTCCTCCTTGGGCTGAAAATTCTACTGATTTTATCCATAAGCATCGGATGGCTCTTGAGAGTGAGCACGTGTCTGCACATTTGCATGAATGGATTGATCTCATATTTGGGTAAGATTTGAGCAAAACTGTTCAGTTCCACTAGTAACGCCTCTCATTCTTGCCCTTCCATGGGTTTCATTATTTGCTATCTGAACATCTTACTCTGGACAAATTTACTTTATATTGAAATTAACTCTGGCCTTTTCATTTCAACTATTTAATGAATTGGATCATGCAGCTATAAGCAACGTGGTAAAGAAGCTATAGCAGCAAACAATGTTTTCTTTTATATCACCTATGAAGGGGCAGTTGATATTGACAAGATCATTGACCCTGTAAGGGAATTCTGCCATCCTCTATGTTTGTTAAGCAGATGTTTTTTTTCTTATTTCTTATTGTTTTTACTTTTTTTTATTCACAAAAGGTACAACAACATGCCACACAAGACCAGATTGCTTACTTTGGACAGACTCCATCCCAACTTTTGACTGTCCCTCACTTGAAGCGAATGCCCATATCAGATGTTCTTCACTTGCAGGTATGAATTTGGCTGAAGATTTAAGTTTAAGAAGCCCGATACAGTTGTAGAAGCCCGTGATTCTCTTAAAAGCATATACAAGTCCAAGTGCTTTTTTTTCTTCCAGTTCATCTTCAACCTAACCTTTTGCTATCCCTGTTTACTGTGATTTAGTTTGTTACGTTGGATAAAGACACTACTGCAGAGACATGTTATCAATCCACACTAATAGAATCCATGCTAAGATTTCATGATTATCTAGATGATACAAATTGGATAACAACAATCAGTGGGATATGCTAAGGTTACAAGTTCTGTAAAATAGCTAATTCTTGAGAATTTAACCATCTGTAAAAACCATCTATGTTGTTTTGGGGCTAGTGCTTGCTTCTTAATGGAAGGTCATGGTAATTGGTGACGTGATGATTGAGTAAGCTGAAGGAAGAACATGTCCTTGGCTGTCCCAGGATTAGTGCTATGGTAGTTTCACTGTGATTAGAGGCTGGAGAAATGTCAAAGACATTTAGATAGCTGATCCATTAGATGCAATTTGGACAATGTGATAACATTTGATGGTCCTTTTGATTGTAATAAAAAATCTTCTGTGCATATTTTTTGGATCAGTGAGGTTGCATGTTGGGATATTCCATCATAAAAATCAGTAGTATTAATTTGTAGCTCATTATTTTGATTTTTTTTATGTCAGACTATCTTCAGGAACCCAAAGGAAGTCAAGCCATATGCTGTTGTGGCCCCAGAACGCTGCAATCTACCTGCAGCTTCCATTCGCGCATCTTCAGATGCTGTTATAATTGTTGATATAAATGCACCAGCAGCACACATTGCCCAGCACAAGTGGCAACCCAACACACCAGATGGCCATGGCGCACCTTTTCTCTTTCAACATGGAAAGGCCTTTACAAGCTCTACTGGCAGAACATTCATGCAAATGTTTAAGGGGAAATCTCCGTCTGTTGGAGATGAGTGGCATTTTCCTCAAGCACTAGCATTTGCTTCATCTGGAATTAGTGGCAAAGCAGTGGTTTCTATCACTCATGACAAAGAAATCATTACTGGTAAGCATTCATTTCATCCACATGCTGTGTGTGTACACATTCTCAATTCTGGAACAAGATGCTTGCATTTCCTTCCTAAAGCTGTGAAAAATCTTTAAGGATATAAATCTGAGATTTTTGCCTTAAATGTACTTGTCTTGGCTCCCATTTCAAGTTTGAATAAAAAAGTGTCATTTGTTAGCAATGCTCACTAAGCAGTATCATGTTGAATACCTGCATTAAAACGACATGAGCCACTTACAATTGTTATTACGATGATATTAGATGCTAAGCCATTATTTATTTATTTATGCCTGGGATGCAATGGTCAATGCCCAGGGGCATTGAAATCTCTGTTCACAAGACATCATATAGGTTAGGGCATCTAATTTTTTTATTGTTTCTTTCTTTTGTAACAAAATTATTTTAATCAGAAATCTTTGTCATCCTAAAAGAAAAGGATATAAAACAAAAACTGGGTTTACAAGGTTATTTTGCTCTCGAACCTTGTGATTGTACATTGGATGTATCAGGGTGTGACAGGGAAAACCTCAAGTGTTTAAATGGGTAGGAAATATAGAAACTTCTAGAGCTTGAATATGAATGAAATTGTTTTCAAAAATCACATGAAAGTATCAAAAACTGGTGCACACTTGGAAATCCTTATTCAAGATTTTCAATCAAATGAAAGCAAGTGTTTTCCTTTTTTTTCTTTCTAGGAAGGTAAAGTAAAATATTCTCTGTGAAAGGTCACCATTGCACTCTTTAATCACTTTGATTTTCGTTTTTATCTCTATTCTCTCTTCACTTTGAAAACTGCTTGGCATCTTGATACTTTATGGAAGGAAAATCTCCATCCTTTGATCCTTGCACATAGTCAAACATCTAGACATAAGCTGTATTATTTTTATCATTTGTTTCTTTTGCTGTATGAATTCTTATTTTGATTGATTTCTGGTTGTGTGCCTTGCTAAAAAATATCTCATTATTACATGGAATTGGTTTTGTATTTTCCTGATAAACTAATATATCCAATCATCTGTTACTGTATTTAGGTGGACATGCAGATAACAGTATCAAGCTATTATCTGCAGATGGTGCAAAAACCTTAGAAACTGCAGTTGCACATTGTGCTCCAGTTACGTGCCTTGCTCTTTCACCAGATAGCAACTATCTTGTCACAGGATCACGGGACACTACTGCTGTACTCTGGAAGATACACAGGGCATTCACTTCAAGCTCAAGCAGCATGTCAGAGCCTTCCATGGACACAGGCACAGGAACAGGCACAGGAACAGGCACACTACCTGCAGCCAGTAGTGCTGCAGCAACTAACCTGGCAGAAAAGAGCAGGAGGTGTCGTATTGAGGGTCCCATACATGTCCTTCGTGGTCACCACAGAGAAATACTGTGCTGTTGTGTCAATTCAGATCTTGGGATTGTTGTTTCTTGCTCCCAATCATCAGATGTTCTGCTGCATTCTGTAAGAAGGGGTCGTTTGATCAGAAGGCTGGTTGGCGTGGAGGCCCATTCTGTTTGTCTGTCATCTGAGGGGGTTGTGATGACTTGGAACAAATCTCAAAATTCTCTGAACACCTACACTTTAAACGGGAAACCAATTGCTAGAGCACAATTTCCTTTATCTGGCTGTGTTAGTTGCATTGAAATTTCTGTGGATGGGAAGAGTGCTTTGATTGGCATGAACTCGTATCAGGAAGATAATGGAGCCTCTAATAACAAAATTTTAAGCTTGAAAAAGGCAGGGGCTGCAGATTGTAATCTGGAATCCGAGGACATTGGTGAAAAGAACAGATTAGATGTTCCTTCCCCTTCAATTTGTTTCCTGGATCTTTATACATTGAAGGTATAAGAACTCGATAAAATTTTAAATCATTTATATGCATGACCTATCTCAGTTTTTCAAGTGCTGCAAATCTTGTACCTTTAAATGTTTGTTCCTGTGACCCGACCTAATAATGCTTACATGTTAAGATTCTTAAGAAATAAAGGATGCTTTCCTTCCTGTTTCGATGAGCAGACCTATTGTTTATGTGTCTTGGGCATTCATGAATGAATAGACATTTAAGGTAGTGCCCCACAAATAGTTCACTTGGCTCTAAAGTGTCCTTTTCTATTAAGTTTTTGCTCATGATATACCTGATAAGTCTCTCTGTTAATTGATTTTTCTTAACTAGCATTCCAATTTGTGTCCAGGTATTTCATGTTTTGAAACTTGGAGAAGGCCAGGACATTACTGCTCTGGCTTTAAACGATGATAACACAAACCTCTTGGTATCAACTGCAGATAAAAAGTTGATAATCTTCACCGACCCAGCTGTAAGTTCAATTTGCTCATGTTCTTCTCTGACAATGTGCTCCTGGTGTAGTTAGAACATTTGAGGGGCCTTTGTCCCCAAGAATTTTCAATTTAACCATTGCGTGGTCAACTTGCTAAACCGTCCCATGGCAACATGTGAAACACTAGTGCACTTGGCCCTATGTATTTTAAGTCCAACATCCAATTGTATTCTTAAGTTCACTCCGCTTTCTTATGTCTATTTGAAAACAATGCTTTTGTGGGAAAATGGTTCAACTTTTTGTAATCAATTTCAGTTGTTAGTGATCTAAGTGACCATGTCATTATTTTGATTGAAATGCTTGTTGCTAGTGAAACCTTATGGTGACTCCCTTGATCGCTGCTTGCAGTTGAGCTTGAAAGTGGTCGATCAGATGCTCAAGCTTGGCTGGGAAGGCAACGGGCTGAGCCCACTTATAAAATCGTAGCGTTTAAACTGTTGAACTATTTCTCTAGTGGAATACATACAGAAGATACACGATACAAGGGCATGCTTGCCGGACCGGATCAGATACCAAGTCGATTGGTAAATTTACAGCTTGCGGCCGTCCTGTGGATGTAACATACATATTTGAGCAGGGGAACAACTCTCTATGTCAATGAGCCAGGTTCCACTGTATTTACTGCAATTTTTGATTCATTGTTGAGCTTTAGTTTGTTGTCTTCGATGAGTTGATCCCCGAGGGTTGAGCACTTCATTTTTGGCCATCATCGTTTTCTTGTGATCTTGTAAATGAAATACTACTGCATTCCATCTCGCATCCTGTGTACACATGTATAAGCTCAAATTACTGTCAAAATTGAATGTAGAGATAGCCAAAGATTCTGGTTAAGAAAGAACAAGTTGATGACGTTGATCTCATTGCAATCTTTCAAAAAATATTTTGCAAAACATTGTAAATGCTGTTTTTGGCTAGTGAGAACTTGAATGCATAGCCGTTGGTTGGCCAGACTACTCTCTTCTTTTCTTAAAAAATAACTTTTCTGGTGGAAAGAATTATAGGAAATACCCCGGGGTACTATTTTTATCGCTTGTCTAGAACTCTATATAAACTGTTCATTTTTTATTTTCCTTATTACATGATGGTTGTCTCATGGTCCCAAAATTATGGAATCAGTTCTTAATTTGAATACCTAGCGATGATACGAGCATAATTCTTTTCTCAAGATTTTAGACATGATAACACTTCATCGTTTTTGTGACTTTTTTTCGTTTAGACGAAAAAGAAATGAGCTCCAAAACTAAGAATCCTGGTGCTTCTGATGGAAAAGGTTTATATATATATTATTTTTTATCCTTGGAAGTATATAGTTGGTGTTTATTAATGTTAATAATGATCAGCTGGATGATAGCGTAGGAAAAAAAATAGCAATGTGCTTCGGGTTTGAGCTTCAAATCTAGAATTTCCGAAACTTGTTTGAAACTATGGTAAATATTGTTTTTTAAAATATTATATGTTTAAAAATATATATCAATATATATTTTTGAAGTTTACTTTTAACATAAGTGCATCAAAATATCCAAAAATACATAAAAAAAAAACAATTTTAAAAAATAATATAATTTAACCACTCCGGAGCGCATTCTCCATCCAGAGCTAGATCATTTCCTTCTTGCAGAATCACTTGTTATTGTGAGGAAGTTAGTCTGTCTTTATCTTTACGATGTGAATTTAAAATTTATCTTATTATTGTGATTATAATTTTAAAAGAAAAAGAAACTTAATAATGTGACTTAATGACCCACGACCTGGCTAACCCAAAACCCTAATTAGAACTAATTGATTTTTCTTTTTAAAGTATATTATTTCTACTGTTATAAAATAAGAAAATTAAAATTAACCCGAATCTCACCCTGAACTTACCTCGAGTACACCCGGAGGTCAGTTTTAAAGATACGATAAATAGTTAAGTGGGTCCCGTAAGAATTGAAAGTTGATTGCCACGCCTCAGTGTTTGCTCGACACAGAGTTTGGTCGAAAGCAAAGGAAAAAAACTGAAAGAGGAGCAGCCAGCCATCAGCAATAGAGTTGATTAGGGTTAGGAACTTAGGATAGCAGCTAAAAAGCAGAGAGAGAGATGGGAGGTAAAGGAAGGAGAAGAAGGGAGAAAAACTACAGAGCGGCGCATGGGGGATCTCATTCTCTACTACCTCCCCCACCTAAGTCCTCCCAAGTGGACGCTCTCCCTTCCAAACTCCGCAAACTCATCTCTTTAACCACTCAGCTTCACAACGGTATCCCCTTCCCGATCTCTCTCTCTTTCCCCCCTCTTTTTTGTCTTTTTACTTACTTTTTTGTTTTTTTATCTTTGCAGACTCCGCTAAAAACTCAATTCCCGGTCAAGAAAATGCGAAACACCAAGTCGGTGATGCTAAGAAAGTAAGTGTTTCTTTTGGGCTATTAAGAAACTGATAAATGGTTATGCATGGATGATTTTTATTAAATATATATATACACGTAGAAACGAGCTCACGAGGAAGAGAATGAAGCTGCTGTGGTGAAAGATGAAGGTGTCGATGAAGTTGTGGAGGGTAGTGAAGATGAAAAGAGGAAGAAGAAGAAGAAGAAGAAAAAGCAAGTACATGATTTCAGGTTTGAAATGGGATTGCATAAATCAAAAACTGTTGAGAAACGCCGCGATCGCAAGAAGAAGTAAGCATTTTGAAGTCATCTCTCTGTTTTTAGCCCTTGTGAATTCTTGACAGTTTGGGAGTGATGCTTGATTTCTTGCAGCATAAATGTGTGTTATCAGCTACGTAAAGTTTAAAGATTGAGTAAAATTTGTTCGTGAAGAACTCCTGTGGTGAATGTCCATGGTCACTTGAAACTTGACTTTTTGAAATTTTTGTCATAATATGACTGCTTGACACCCCCTGATTTTACTGAAATTGCTTTAGAATTGGACAGCGTATACCACAGTGAAAGCATGTTAGAAAGTTAGCTAAAACAAAATAGAATGGAGGGAAATCATCCTTGTAACTAATCCCAGCTATGTCTGGGTATAAGTCTTTGCTGAGTAGAATATTGCTAGTTCTGCATCCATCTCATGATGTGTGGCCCTTGGACTTTCTCTTTGGTATAATTTAAGTATGAGCAAGTATGTGGCATGGGTCTCATCTTGTTATCATATTTTTATATACTCGGGAAGTTAACATGATTTTTGTAATAGATGCCAATGAGTAATGGTAGTGCCTAGTGTTGTCCAAAGGCGCTCAGGTGCTTTGCTTAAGCTCTACCAGTGAGGCCACACCACCTTTATTAGCCTCAAGAGATGAATCTTAATGAAGTGCTGCCTAGGCAAGCGGCTAGAGCCTAGTGCATTTTACAGGCGTGATATCATTTAGCGCCTTTCATTTCTGACAACATTGTTACTACTTAAATCATCTTATTTTGTTTTAAGGGTGAAAAACATAACGTCATGACTTTGTTATGGTATTTTATATTTTCTCATGATCTAATCTTAACTAGGAAGATATATATGTTATAGATTTATATATAATCTTATACATATATATTTTTTTAACTTATAGCATATCGCCGTGGTTCATTTGGGCATGTGCCTAACATGTTGGGCATTTAACAAGCTTGACACCTTTTAGTGCCTTTTGCCTTTGACAACACTGGTAGTGTTTGTGACTAACCTAATTTTTGCAATGAAAGCCACTTAATGACAGATTTAGATTTTCCTGCCTGCAATTTATTTTACGAAATGTGAACTATTTGTTTCAAGTGCATTAATTGGACCTGAAATTTTATGGCCAGCTTGTCGACACTGAGTTTCCAAATTTTTTGGATCATTGGTAGGATTTTTGTTAGGGCGGTGGTGCTTACAATTGCTGTGGGCAGAATCATAAGGCTAAGGGTTAATGCATTAGACTTGCCAAGGATTTAGTGGAGGATATCACCTCTATTATGGCCCCTGGAGGTTGTTTCTCTAGTTTGAACAGGATGGTACAAATATTCATGTAGTGGACTTAGTGCGCTTGTTCTGTTCAGTTTAATCTGCAACTTGCCTGAATGCGGATTCAAATTTTAGATCTAGTCCCCACGCACACTTTGTCAAGCATATGGTTGAACAAATACATGATCGCAATTTTTAAATATGTAGGTATTTGGAAGCAAAGAAGAAGAAAAACAAGAAATCCGAGGAGAAGCAGGACTTTCCTGGATGTGAGCAGATACAATTTGGAGATGTGGTCCAAGCTCCCCCAAAGCTTACTGTCCCTTCAAAGGTATAGCTTCATTGTTACTTAATATTTATATATGAATTAGTAGATATTCTGTTGTTCAAACAAGAAGTTCTGTGAAATCTGCAGTTACTTAAGAATGTCCATGACGCATCTCGAGAGAGGCTTCGTTTACAAGCTATTGAGTCCTACAGGAGTCGCAAGGGGTGGACTTCCAGACCAGGGCTTCAGCTTCCATCTCCTGTGACTACAACGTCATTGCAATGATATGAGCATAATGCATGTCCTGTTATTAATGTCTTTTCTGTCTTGTATATTGTCTAATGTCCAAGAGTTTGATCATGGAAGGCTCCTTGTGATTCAATTTTGACTTCTCCGAGTTGAGAAAAAAGGTTCGGCCCATTTCCCCCTCTGATGGGCATTAAAGACGTTAATCATCATTAATTTGTGACTGGCAAAGCCTTTTATTCATCTCAAAGTTCGTAAATGGCAACATATTTTGGCCTGCCTTTTTGATTAATTTATTAGCTAGTAAGCCACTATTTGTTGTTCAAAGTGATTCGGAGTCAAGGCTTTGATGTTATGAACGAATAATTCCTGTTTGTGGTCATGAACTTTGAAGCTTTCATCTATGGAGAGGTGAGCTAGGCTTGTCATCCCAAGGAGGTCAATAAACGTTTGAATTATTGTGCTTAGTAGTAATAAATTTCAATCCAAATCCACCTTTAAATCAAACTGAGAGGTCTTCAGTCCCAGTTTCTTGATCAAACAATGGTTAGTTTCCATCCTTATCCGTATAAATCCTCTGATTTTGCAAGTCGCATCTCCAGCATGCCAAATTTAAGAGGCAAAAATAATAAAAAATAATATTTTAACAATTTTAAGTGTTTTTTAGGTATTTTGGCAATTTTGAGTGTTTATACCTCTCCCTTCCCGGAGCTAAAAAAGGTGGCCCCACCTTGGGGCCATCTTTTATATATATTATAATATATATATATATATAATGTAATATATATTAGAAAATAATATAATTATATCAAAAATATTTATTTTTATTTACAAATACCTTAACAAGAGAGTAATTTTTTTTATATAAAATTAATAATTATAGTGTTGGAGGGTTTTTTAAAAACAATAATTTAATTATATAACTTACTCCTATTAATTGCATGATTAAATTACATACAAAATAATTGCACTATATTTAAAATAATATAAAAATAAATGGCTCTCTAAAATGATTTTTACCACTAAAGCACACATCAACAAAAATATCATTTTTACACTATTCAAAGTGCCATTTTGAAAATTTACCTCTCCAAAATGGCACTCCGCTGGAGATGCTCTTACTTTACCGGGAAACCTTGTTTTCCTTGGAGAGGATAAATTAACTCGAACGACTCTTTTTTAAATATAGTTATTTAGTCCTGATACATAATGAATAATATATAAATATTATGGAATATGATTCAAATCTAATTAGAGCTATATATATATATATATATTTAAAATTAATGTTGATGAGTAAAACCTGACCCATTGATAACCATTACTACCATCCATGGGCTAAACGCCCAGATTATTGATGCAATACCATTACAGATATAGAGCCGAGTACTGTTTCGGTGGAGGGCACAATCATTGAGGCATCCATCAATATGAAGATTAATCTATGAAGCTAAGCACTGTCTCTATGGAGGGCATAAACATGGAGGCCTCCATCAACGTGAAGATTGATCATCGTCCTGTAATTGACTGGTTTGTTTTCATCAGCAAGTTTAAAAATGAAACAGCCCACCAACTCAGCCGCAAAGATCTTCATCTGCCTATAAGCAAAATCCTTCCCAAGACATATCCGTGGCCCTGCCTGTTAACCAGCAAAAAGCCTGATATTAGTCATTTGGTCAATGGGATTTGGAGTCCATAAACTTAAGCTGAGCTAGCGCAGGCAGCAGATCTTAATAATTTGCACATCAACGGAAGAAGAAAAATTATTTGAATGCTAATCAAGTGAATCATGCCAGTTTTTATTTCAACTAACCTGGAATGCTGTAAACTTGAAAGGGCTTTCAGGCTGAAACACGCCATCCTTATTGAGCCATCTTTCAGGCTTGTATTCCTCAGCGTCATCGCCCCATATGAACTTCATCCTGCCCATTGCATAAGGTTGGTAAGCCACCATATCTCCCTTTGTCACATTAAAGCCATCTGGTAGAGTGTCATCAGAAAAGCAAATCTTCCCATCCTGTAAAGCAGGGAATTTTGAGATCCAGAAACAATAAAATTATAAAAATATTCAGGAAGCATTATTAACTCTACAATAGCATGTTCAAACTTTAGCATACTGTGAGAATTAAGGTGTTTGTTGCTCAAGAATCATAGTTTCAGTCGTGAAGAATTAATAAATATCAAGAATTTATTTGAGCATAGTCGAACAGTCAATCAATTTTCCCACTACAACTTCTTGTTTTGTGTCGGGCGGACAGGAAGTGCAGGCGCACATAATTTCTTCTTACCACAGGCACAGATGGATACAGTCTAAGAGTTTCGGAAATTGCTGCATGGAGATAGTTCATCTTTTCTAGGGCTTCTTCATCAATACTGGCTGCAAATTCTGCAAAATCTGTAATCTCTTTCACTCCAGTTGCTTCCCTTACTTCTTGTGCAATCTTATTCTGAATAGCTGGATGCTTGCACAACATGTAGATGAACCATGAAAGAGCAGTTGCTGTTGTGTCTTTCCCAGCAATCACAAAGTTGAGAATTATGTCCCGTAAGTATGTTGGATCATTCTCGGTCACTTGCAGGAACCTTGATAAAATGTCATCTTTCTTTAGCTGCATTTTCCATGTAAGATCAAATAAAATCAATGCCTCTGCCATCTTTCAGAAATAATAGTTTAAAGGAGAGACTCACAGAAGTAATTTCTTCTGAGTTGTGCATTAACTCAATTTTTTTATTGATTAGTTTATACACAAAATCATTAACCACTTCGACGTTTTTCTTCAGTGCAGCTTCCGATCCAATATTCAAAAACCTCTTGATTTTCCAGAACACGTCAATATATCGCCAAAGGGTCAATGCACTCGCATCATCAAAAGCTCGGGTAAATTTGACACCTTCTTCATTTGATCCACACATGCTGTCTAGCTCAACCCCAAATGCAACTTTGAATATCGAATCTAAGGTTGATTTCATAAACAGATCCTGAACAGCAAGTTAAGCTTAGAAGGTCACGTACTTTGAAAATCAGTTCATGACTTTTACTCTGTTACACTTGGATCAAAGACTGACCTGTATGTCCATTGACCGGTTAGCTTTTGCAGCTTCAGACACTATATTAGCAAGTTTTGCCACATTCGTCCTGAAGATCACACTGCTGAAGTCCCTCAAAACCTTTGTGGAGAACTCATAGCTCGAAACCTTTCTTTGCTGGCGCCATTTGTGACCATCAACAACGAAAATTCCATCACCTAGTAACCCACTTAAATTGTCGTAATTATGGTCCCCCTGCACACAGTTTGAGCAAGCAAAATCATTACCCTTTTAGCCACCCCCACTCAAATTCTTGTTATCCTACCAAAGTATTTGTGAGTACTCATAATTGGGTGTTGAAAATTCATAAAGATGATTTGCACAACTCGCAGTATAAAAACGAGGACAAACATTTGCTACTGATATTGACGAAATAGATCACAGCAAGAAGAAATAGATACCTTGCCATAATTTTCGAAGTTGGTTTTGAGTATGTACTCAACATTTACAGGATCAGCAGTGTAAATCTCACTTCTGAAAGGGGCGAGCAGCCTGTAAGTCTTATATTTCGCAGCAAGATTAGTCATGTAATGATGCACCTTGTTAAAGTGGAGAAGTTGATTAAACACCGTGCCACCAACTGGATGGTACTTGTATTTTTTCTGCGTTTTCAGTTTTCTAACGAAGAGTTGGAGTACGAACACAGATAGGATTAGAGCTAAAGCTGAGAAGGTGAATTGATAAGAGAGAAAATCAATGGAGGCCATGTTGGAGTTGAACAGTATCCGAAACAAGGAAGATGATTGCAGAGATTTTAGTGGATTCGTCCCAGTAGAAGTAGCATGATTAAATAGCCAGTGTCTTACTTCGGACAGGCTGAAGTAACGTAACGCTGAGTTATCATGACTCTTCTTTGTTTGAGCATGGCATTGATAATATTGACAAAATAATAAAAATAATTTTTCTTCTCTATTCCCCCCTCCATGTCCTCTCTCTCTTCCATTTCACTTTGTCTACTCACGCATGTGAGTAAACACATCACATCACCCATCCCTTTTCTTCTTCTTGTGACACAAGGACCATCGCACCTATGTTACTCTATTTGAAATTATAATCCTTATTTTACTGATTCTACTACTTCTTTGATCCCACTATTCCTCGGTGCCTCTTCTTTATTTTTACTTTCAATTTTTTTTAGCTTGGTGAGATTTGAGTTTGGGGATCAATAATGATGGGGTTAAGTTGTTTTTGAAGATTGAGTTAGAAATGATCTTTGTGTGATATGGGTTTTTCAATAATCTAAACTTATTAATTTGAATTGTATGGAGGTTTGGTCCCATAGATGTAATAATAAAATATTTGTGATTTACACACGAGAATAAATTAAAATATTTATCCATCTCGAGAATAAATTAGAATTTTCTTTACATAAAATTTTTTGTATTAAATTGCTTATTTTTTAGGTATTAAATCAATTGAAGTCTTGTAGTTTCCAAAAACAAAAAGAGGAACAGTATCAATTGAACAACGCATGTAGATATCCGAACAAATTTTACAGCACAGTTTGAGATGTGAATGGGAACTAACCTGCTTTTTTATTATTACTATCATTGTTATTATTAATTAATGTTCTTTATTTTTTATTTTATTTTTTATTATTACTATCACCGGCAATTGGCTACTTGATTTTTTATGTTCCTTTTTTTTTCCTTTTTGGAACTTATAATTCATGAAAAAAATACACAGTAATATTAATTCTAGAGTCAAAGTCTAATTGAGTATATAATGTATATTTCTCCACAAATATCTCTATAAATATTTAAGGATATATATATATATATATATATATATATATATATAAACACATTTTTTCAGGATTTTAGTTTAACATGACACGAGTTTAATACAAGATATAAAAAATATTTAAACCTAGAGTATAGTATACGATTCTCTCTCTTCATCACCTAAATATTAGAGTGCTTCTCTTGTCGTTGTTGATGGACCCACCAAATCCTCCACCCAACCCATAGAAATAGAAAATGCATCCAATCTTTCTCCATACCTTTTTTTTCCTGCCTCAACAGTAACGAAGAAGTTGAAAAATCAAAGCAAGAGGAAGAAGATATATAAATTATAAGACTAAAATGGGTACTGCATCAATTAAAGTATTGAATTAATTTTTTCGTTGGTTGAATTTGCATGTTACTGATTTGATATTTAAATCACCACCAACTATATAATATAAATTGTAATGTTTGAAAGTACAAGGTAAAATATCACCACATTTCGTGTCAAGGTTTAAAATCATTGATGTTTAACGGCGTTGAAACGCTATTAAACAGTAGGGTGTTAATACGACATAATATGTATCTAGAATACAGGGAAAAATAATTATAATTAGATAGAATGAAATTTCTTGACTTTTGATGTATTTAAGAAAATAAAAAAAGTATTAAATATAAAGACCCCATATTAAAGTTTATGTAGTTGAGATTAATTTTAAAAGTATTTTTCGTTCATAAACATATTAAAATTTTATTTAGTTTTTTTTTAAATCATTTTTAATATCAATATATATAAATAATCTAAAAACACTTCCAAAATATATTTTTAAACCCCACCTAAAATATGTGGAAAAATAGTGTACAAGTACAAGGATTTACGATGATAATAGGGGTTGATGGTGATGAGAAGGTGGGGTTCCAGTGAGGGTGATGGTGTGCCGGTCAGGCGAATGTTCACTTGCTTTATCATTTTCAAAACTCGTGTTGAAAATGTTGAGTCAGTCAGCAAACCTAGCTTAGCTGTAATCTTGTCGATAATCAGAAACCTTTTCTCTCTCAATTATTCTTCTGGCAACTTTCTTGGAGAAAAAAAACAAGAAAGATAAGAGCAACAAGGTAAGATGTCACTGTGACTGATATATATTATATGGTGGCATGAATTATTGATGGACAGAGTGGGGCAAAGGTTTTGTATTATTAGCCCTTATTTTATAATTTTTATTGGCGGGCAAGAATAAATGTAAATGATTCTGGCACTGAATTCGTCGTCGTTGATGACATCTATATTGTAGCTGCAGCTGCAGCAGCCGAGATGTGGGAAAGATGCGTCCTTGATGAACTCTTTTGACGATAGATTAAGTTACTGAATTAGGAATATGTGGTTTAATAATTCAGACGTGAAAACTAAAAATGACAGTAGCTGGAGTTTAGAGCAACCAAAAACCTTATTTTGATGTTGTACGGTGGAAACAAAAATAATAAATCCAAAACATCATTGAAAAATAACAAAAATTTCAAAAAAAATAAAATAGAAAATAATATTTTTACAGGTTTCATTTATAGTTTTTTTCCCTCTAATATCCCTTCACCTTAAACAGCCTCTTGTTAAGAATAGAGTACTAGATAAATAAAAAAAAAAAAAGAGGTAAAAGAAATCAATATCTTTCAGAACATCATGAAAACTACGGTACTTTGAAAAGTAATGTCATATACGATTGACATCTGTTGGCAGAAGATAAGGTTTGATTTAGATCGTCATCCTAGTATCTGTGTGGTGATCAGTGGAATATTCAGTTAGCTTTATCATGTTCGAAACTCGTGTTAAATCAGTTGGCAAAACGTAGATGTAATTAATGTTATTATGCAAATATCATATCTAAAAACTGTTAGGTGAGATCTCAGAATATATTTTATGTTATTGTTTGATATATACTCAAAAGTTTTTTGAGCTTGAAACTTGTATAAACTCACATCACATTGTGCTTCATTTTTATCAAATAGAATAAAGATTGTAAAATTTGAACTCGTGACCGCTGAGTCAATAAGGTTCTGATATCTTGTTAAAGAAATATCTCACTCAAAATTTTTAGCTATTAGATAAGTTTCCGGAATATAATTTATATTATTTTCTTAAAAATATTGTCGAAAATCAACAAACTTTTCTTACTCAATTATGTTTCCAAGCACTTTCTTGGAAGAAAGAATAATATCTATTATTTGATATCTCTATGCACACCGCTTTGCAAGAAAAAAAAACAGTAGAAGAAGAAGACACTAATAAATTATACCCATTAAATCAGGAAATTAGTTGTAAAAACACCCTATTTCGATTAAAAAAAGGGGGAAAATTCTAATCTACCTCATCCCATGATAAAATTTAAAGATGATTTACTTGTTTATACAAGTTTTATCCTTCAATGATGTATAGACATGCCTAAATCCAGTTCTCTGCTCAAAAGATACTTGCAATTGGTGCACAGCACATGTGCTTTTTTTTGGGTAATGGAAAGAGAGAAATTCTACCACACGTTACTGATTTAGTGGGTATTTGATACTCTATTTCAAAAATATTTTTAAAAATAAAAGATTTTTTTTTATATTTTTAACAGTAAAATAAAAAAATTGATGTTCTTAGATCATTTTGATAAACCAATATAAAAAATAATTTTTTAAAATTTAAAAAAAATATAATTTTAATACATTTTTAAATAAAAAATATTTTTAAAAAATAATTACGATCATATTTACAATAATGTTAACTTGTTAGGCCGATAACCTTGGAATTGAAATCCTTACATGTTTATGGATGGTAGCCGTTCGTTGGCATCTTATCAGATTGGTGGGGTCATCTTATCCCTCAAAGCAAGAAATCTGAGAGCAAGGTAAGACGCCGTGGTGATCTCTTGGTAATTTCCATTCTGGAAATTACCAGCCGCCCCCAAAACTTTTGCTCTTAGATGGGGGACCTCCATTCGTAGGCTATAGCGACTGAAGAGAAAAAAGTGATGTCAGAAGGAATTCACAAGATCATGCATCACAGAACGATATTTTCTTAAATTTGTTTTTTAAATCATTATTGCAAATTTTCCACGACTTGAAATTCCTAAAAATGAGAGGAGGACAATACAAAATTTATCATGTGTCCTAATTTTTTATTTATTTTTAATGTAAGATTTATAACACAAGTTTTTTTATGTTAAACTTATTCATTAACATTTTATTTTATTTTTATAAACTTAATGTCTGTTTAGTTTTGTGGTGTATGGTGCTTTTTAAAAGTATTTTATTTAAAAATTGCATTAAAATAACTTTTTTTATATTTTCTATTCTTAATATTAGCACATCAAAACCATTAAAAAATATTTACTTAATTTATATTTTTCAAGTAAATGCACTTTTAAACGTAGTCAAATGCAAAACCAAATGGTGCCAATCATACATTCATTGTTGCCTAAAATTAATATGCCATCTGCATAAATTCATACAATGAAACAAACACTGTCTATATTTCTTGCATAGATATATTTATTTATCGACCTCTTTTATTTCATGTTATTGTTTGAAAGTTTGTTTCAAACCATATAATAATCTGATAATTATTTTTGTAAAAAAAATACCCCTCATGTTGTTCCACTCGTCTTTTTCATCAAAATCATAGCTTAAAAATATAAATATATTTTTTTATTCAAGAGAATATAACATCTCCTGACTTCATTTTTGAATTGGGATGAATATACTTGATATTTAATTTATGTATAAAAAACAATATACACGTCAACCTATCCAATAAATACACGCTTTACTCTAAATCAAAATTATTGATACTGTTTCGATTGAAATGACCGAAATATTTTATACTATACAAAAAAATAAGATAAAAAATATTATTTTATCTCGTTTTAAATATCAATTTATACTAGAAGTACCATCTCAAACACCCTGAAATTACTTCTTACTTCGAGCATTCTGTTATATATATATATATATATATATATATATATATACGCGCTATTGTTAACGAGTGTAGTTAGGATTCTTGATAGACCCGCCGGTACAGATTTTGAGAGTGATGGGTGAAGATAGCAGGGGAAAAGCTATAAAGCTTAGTGCTGTTTAACATTCGTTTTTTTATAAAATATTATTTTAATATATTTATAAACCTCGATACATTTATAAACATATTTTTTTAGAATATTTGTTTATAAATAAGGTTGAAATAAATTTTAAAAATATTTTTTATTTATAAATATATAAAGCAAAACATTTTATTTTATATTTCTAAGAATATCTTGAAAACTGTAACTTCTGGACGTGAAAGAAAATGACGTGAACCAAACAAGCGAACCAATCCTTGTCTTTTGCATGAGGAATATCTGGATATCTGTGATTCAAATCAAATCAGTAAAAATATCATAACAATTTCGATTCACAAAAAAAAAAACCAGTAAAAATATCTAGATTGTGCTCGCCTTTATTATACTTTTCAAAGCTTGCTCTTAGCACATGCTCTCATGCTCTATGTTTCTTGTATACATGTAAAATTAAAGAATTATCTCATTTATTTAAAAACTTAAATTTATAAATAATATCTTATAATATAATTTATATTATTTTTTAATATTTTTTTTCAAGTGAAAGTTCTTTAAACTTGAAACACCCACGTCACCTTGTGCTTAAATTTTATAAAATAGAATGGGATGATGGGATTCAAATTTGTGATCGTTGAATTAACAAGGCTCTGATACCTTATCAACGAAAAATTTCACCTAAAAATTTAAACTTATAAATAAAATCCGATAATATAATTTATATTACTTCGGGTTGGAAGCGGTAAGTTCTAGTACGGATAGATACGATTGATGATAGCTTTGCCTGCAAAGATTTTGAGTGCTAAGAACAAGAAGGATGAGAATGTCCATTTCTTGGAATGAATTATTGTAGAGATAAGGTAAATATGTGTAGGGCAATAGCAATACTGCTTAGCCTAGAAACATCCCATGCGCAGGGAATATGACTTGAACGAAACAAAAAGGAGCCCTCCTTATCTTTTGCGCAAGGAAACAAAAATTTCCTCGCCATTTTTTGACAAAGTCGTAATTATTTGCTTGACATATTTTATCCTCATGACTTGGTCCTTGCAATTGCACGAAGATGCAGACCTCCATCAATGTGAAGTGTGAACATTGTCCTGTAAGTTATTTTTCTTGTGTCATCGGATAATTTGAAGCGGAAGAACCGAATAAGGGCTATTGCTACTATCTTCATCTGCCGGTACGCGAAGTCTTTGCCCAGACATATCCGAGAACCTGCCTGCATGGGGACAGCCATCGACTTTGTAAATTGCTTGACACTTCATGCAGGCAACAAAAACAAAGAGAAGATACAAACATGAAATGCTATGAACTTGAATGGCGATTCAGGCTGGAAAACCCCATTGTTGAGCCATCTTTCTGGACGAAAATCCTCGGCATCCTCTCCCCAGATGTAAGGCATCCTGCCCATGGCATAGGCCATGTAGTATAGCCCATCACCCTTTTTCATTCTATATCCATCAGGAAGAATGTCATCCACTTCTGCACACCTCCCGTCCTTGAGACCAGAAAACCATGTTACATAAAACAACCAATAATATATAGGTTAGATAATAATATAAATCATATTTTGGGGTGTTAATTAACATGTTAAGTTTTCAGGTGAGATTGTTTCAGAGCTTGACCCAACTGTTATAAGTTCAAATCTCAAAACCACATTCTATTTGATAAAAATTAAGCAGAAGGTAGTGTAAGCTTATACAAGTTTCAAACCCAAAAACTCACTAGAGGGGGTGTTAAATAATAATATAAATCATATTTTATAACCTCGCCTAACAGTTAACCTCTTGGGTGAAATGATTTTTTAATACCTCATATATATATATATATATATATATATATATATATATAGTGTAAGGAATTTAAAGTCCATGAGTTCCCTGAAGATTTACCACAGGAACAGCCGGGTATAACCTCAAGGTCTCTGTCAAGGCTGCGTGAAGATAATGCATTTGCTCAAGTGCTGTGTCAGTTATGTTTGCAATGAACTCTTCAACATTTACCACGTCATCTTGACTTCTTGTGACATCTCTCACTTCTTGGGCGACTTTTTCCTGGATTAGCGGGTTCTTGCAAAGCATGTAGAAGAGCCATGACAGGGTATTTGCACTGGAATCTTTGCCAGCGATCATAAAATTCAGAATTATATCCCTCAGATATTTATCATTCATTTCCTCAGGATCTTTCCTGCTCTCCACCAGAAACCTTGACAGTATATCCTCCTTGTCATTCTTCAATTGCCAATCCATGTGGGTCAGTTCTTGAACAAGTAAATGTTCTTTAAATTCACTTAAATGAATTTTCCAATACTAGAAACACTCACACAAAGCCGTTCTTCGGCGTGTAGCTTTCTCTTTGTTCTGATCAGGTTGGTCACAAAAGCATCAATGATTTTGATGTTCTTCTTAAGGGAAGCTTCAGATCCAATGTTGAGGTACCTTTTCAGTTTCCACAGTGGATCTACATAGCGCCGATAGACTAGGGCATTTGAATCATCGAAGGCCTTCATAAATTCGGTTCCGGATTTTCTTGACCCCTCCAAGCATTTCAGTTCCACTCCGAACCCAACTTTGAATATAGAATCCAAAGTGCATCTCATCAGTGTATCCTACCAATAGGAAATACCAGACCAGATAAAGTGTTCTTTTCTGTGTTATATCAATAGAAAATAAATGATACCTGTTAATTAAAAAAAAAAAGCGCTCGATTTCAGAACTCTTGCAAAAACATTTACTTCTTTCTACTTTCTCGACTCTTCTCTACTAACATTTAAATAACTCTAATCAATCCATTTGAAGAAACAATTTTAACTACTAAAATATAACTAACTGTTCGAACTTACTTGCATATCAAAAATCTGATCAACAATAGCCATCTCGGAGATAACTCTGACAAGTTTAACAGCATTTCTTCTGAACACAGAGCAGCTAAAATCTCTTAGAACTCTCGTCGAGAACTCAAAGCTAGCAAGCTTCCTCTGATGCCTCCACTTGTCTCCGTCAACAGCAAATATACCTTTACCGAAAAGATCAGTAAAAATATCTTGATTATACTTGCCTTTTGTATAATTGTCAAATTTTGTTTTTAACACATGCTCTATGTTCCTTATGTCAGTTGTGTACAATTCACTTCGATATGGAGCAAGAAGCCGGAAAGTCTTCTGTTTCTTGGCAGCTTCAGTTTGGTAGTCATAGAGCCTGTTGAGGTAGAAAAGCTGGCCAAATACCGTGCCATTTACTGGTGGGTAGTTGGGGTTCTTGATGGATTTTCCTGAGTAGATTTGTAATGTGAGATACAAGAAGGTTATGATGATAAGGAGAAGTGCTGCTGCTGTGAAGGTGAAGATGGTGAAGAGAATGCCCATATCTTGTTGTGAGAGTTAATTTGTGGAGCTCAAGCTGTTTCCGAAGCTAAATATATAATTTGTATTATCTGAAAGCTTAATTATGTTGCGTCACTGAAAGTGAAATGCAGAAAGAGAACAGCTGCTCGCAAACAAATATTTAATTATGGTCTTTTCAACCAATTTAAACAGTAAGGTCTCAATATGCTTGCTAAATTTAAAAATACATAATCAGAATTTTTATGACACGGTACTGATGATCAGATAAGTTTGAGTCACGCCATGTTAATAATTCAAAGTTTCGAGTATGGAGAAAAGGGAAATCATCACGTCTTTCCTCTTATTCTCACAGGATAAGAAGACTCTATCTTCAAGTAATTAATGACCTTTTTTTAACAATTTTCATTCCCTGAGAACACTTGCCAGCCCGCAAAAACACTCTCCACTTGCAGAATCTATAGTCACAGTGACATTGGAGATGGCTTTTCAGGAAAACGACCAATAATGATAACAGTTTATACGAATCAAACACTCACCAGATTGGAAACCAGTTTTATTGATGCTTAATTACATGATGAGGAATATCATGTCCAGCGCACACAAGCAACTTGACAAAACTATATATTATAATGCTGAATTGTGTACTTTTGATAAACAAATATTTTATGAGAAACCATTTCTGGTGTAAGATTGTTCTTGCTTAAATATCATTAGTGGAAATTCGATTTTCAAATGCTAACATGCACGTTACAAACTGTTGTAAGAAGTAATAGTGTGGAGTTAAGGATATTAACGTAATTTTATATTCTTTTCTAATATATGTGCGTGTGCTGTAAGTTAGTGAAACAATGAAAAGAACTTAAACTATAAACGATGCAAAAAAATAAAAATAATAAATAATAAATATCAAATTGTATATAAAAAACAAATGAAATTAAACTTTTGTATTTTACTAAGATAAAGAGAGAAGAGAATAATAGGGAAAAAATTTATTGAAGCCACATTATTGGTTTAATGTTGTCGTGTACACCAACAAAATCTGAGTAAGTAAAACATATATATAAAAAATAATATAATTGTCTCTAAATCATTTGATAATTCTAAATAAAAAATAAAATAAAGTAAATAAGTAATTTTATTGTATAATAATAATAAATATTTATTCAATTTAATTTGGTCATATTAATTGAATCTCGTGAAAAACAATTTTGCCTCCTAGTTTATGTTTCCTTGACGAGAGAGCAAAAACATCATTATCCAGAGAAATAGTCCTGCTGTCGTGTTTTACTTATTGCCCTTAGGTTTTTTGATAATGTACAGAAACAATTTCCAGAGGAATGGAATGAAGCTACTGTGGTGAAAGACGAAGTGTCGAATAATTTGTGGAGATGAGAAGAAGAAGAAGAAGAAGTAAATGATCTTAGGATTGAAATGGGATCTCGCATAAATCGACAGTTGTTGGGAAACGCCGCGAGCGCAAGAAAAAGCAGGCATTTGAAGCCAATCCTCTGTATTTAGCTCTTATGAATTCTCGACAGCTTGGGAGTAATGCTTGATTTCTTGCACCATAAATGTATGTGTTGTTAGCCAAGAAAGGTTTAGCATTAAATTAGATTGGTCGAAATTGTTCGCGGAGAATTCTTGTGGTGAAAGTTCATCCTCACTTGAAATTGACTTCTTGAAATTTTCACCTTTGGTGGAGGATATCTCTCTAGTTTGGACAGGATGGTACAAGGAATCTTACGGAGGTCAATAAACGCCGGATCGAATTACAGTGCCTAATAGATTTGTATCCAAATCCACCCTTATATCAAAACATAGGGCCTTCAATGGCAGTTCCTTGAACAAACATGGATTTGTTTTCCCCGCTGATCCGTATAAATACTGTGATTCTGCAAGTCTTTGCTTTTCCAGGAAAACACTGCTTAACCTCGTTTATTTTGGAAGGTTTGGTCTGGGGTCTTACGCCTATATTTATTTATGTAATACCATAACAGATGTAATGAGCTAAGTACTGTGTCTGTTGATGGCATAAACATGGAGGCCTCCATCAACATGAAGATTGATCATCGTCCTGTAGTTGACTGGTTTCTTTTCGTCAGCGAGTTTAAAAATGAAACTTCCCAACAAGACAGCCGCAAAGATCTTCATTTGCCTGTAAGCAAATTCCTTCCCAAGACATATCCTTGGCCCTGCCTGTTAACCAGCAGAAAAAGGCTGATATTAGTCATTTGGTCAATGGGATTGGGAGTCCATAAACTTAAGCTGAGCTAGCACAGACAGCAGATCTTAATCATGATTCGATCCTAATAATTTGCACATCAACGGAAGAGGAAAATTTATAATCAAGTGAATTAGGCCAGTCCTAATTTCAACTAACCTGGAATGCTGTAAACTTGAAAGAGCTTTCTGGCTGAAACACGCCATCCTTATTGAGCCATCTTTCAGGCTTGTATTCCTCAGCGTCATCGCCCCATACGAACTTCATCCTGCCCATTGCAAAAGGTTGGTAAGCCACCATATCTCCCTTTCTCACATTAAAGCCATCTGGTAGGGTATCATCAGAAAAGCAAATCTTCGTATCCTGTAAAGCAAGGAATTTTGAGATACGGTAACGATATAATTATAAAAATATTCGGGAAGCATTATTAAAACCTAACAGAAGAATAAGGATCACCGAAACGGGGGGAGCAAACCACCACTGCTGATATGGAAATCTATTTTCACTTTACAAGAACATGTTCAAACATAAGCATACTGTGAGAATTAAGGTGTTTGTTGCTCAAGGATCATAGTTTCAGTCGTGAAGAATTCGTAGATAGTCATGAATTTATTTGAACATATTCGAATAGTCAATCAGTTTTCCTGCTATAACTTTTTGTTATGTATCGTGGGGCCAGGAATTGCAGGCGCACATAATTTCTTCTTACCACAGGCACAGATGGATACAGTCTAAGAGTTTCAGAAATTGCTGCATGGAGATAGTTCATCTTTTCTAGAGCTTCGTCATTAACACTGGCTGCAAATTCTGCAAAATCTGTAATCTCTTTCACTCCAGTTGCTTCTCTTACTTCTTGTACAATCTTATTCTGAATTTCTGGATGCTTGCACAACATGTAGATGAACCATGATAGAGCAGCTGCTGTTGTGTCTTTTCCAGCAATCACAAAGTTGAGAATTATGTCCCGTAAGTATGTTGGATCATTCTCGTTCACTTGCAGGAACCTTGATAAAATGTCATCTTTCTTTAGCTGCATTTTCCATGTAAGATCAAATAAAATCAATGCCTCTGCCATCTTTCAGAAATAATAGTTTAAAGGAGAGACTCACAGAAGTAATTTCTTCTGAGTTGCGCATTAACTCAATTTTTTTATTGATTAGTTTATACACAAAATGATTAACCACTTCGACGTTTTTCTTCAGTGCAGCTTCCGATCCAATATTCAAAAACCTCTTGATTTTCCAGAACACGTCAACATATCGCCAAAGGGTCGATGCACTCGCATCATCAAAAGCTCGGGTAAATTTGACACCTTCTTCATTTGATCCGCACATGCTGTCTAGCTCAACCCCAAATGCAACTTTGAATATCGAATCTAAGGTTGATTTCATAAACAGATCCTGGACAGCAAATTAAGCTTAGAAGGTCACGTACTTTGAAAATCAGTTCATGACTTTTACTCTGTTACACTGTATCAAAGACTGACCTGTATGTCCATTGACTGGTTAGCTTTTGCAGCTACAGACACTATATTAGCAAGTTTTACCACATTCTTCCTGAAGATCACACTGCTGAAGTCCCTCAAAACCTTTGTGGAGAACTCATAGCTCGAAACCTTTCTTTGCTGGCGCCATTTGTCACCGTCAACAGTGAAAATTCCATCACCTAGTAATTCACTTAAATTGTCGTAATTATGCCCCCCCTGCAAAAAGTTTGAGTAAGCCAAACCATTACCCTTTCAGCCATTGGAATCTAAAAATTGATGGAAAGTGAACAGTCAAAACCAACCCCTCAAATTCTCGTCGTACCGGCAAAGTTTTTGAGAATATCCAAAACTGGGTATTGAATTCATCAAGCTAATTTTACACAGTTCACATCGGAAAACAAGAGCCAAACATTTGCTACTGATATTGACGAAATAGATCACAGCAAGGAGAAATAGATACCTTGCCATAATTTTCGAAGTTGGTTTTGAGTATGTACTCAACATTTACAGGGTCAGCAGTGTAAACCTCACTTCTGAAAGGGGCGATCAGCCTGTAAGTCTTATACTTCCCAGCAAGATCAGTCATGTAATGATGCAACCTGTTGAAGTTGAGAAGTTGGTTAAACACCGTGCCACCAACTGGATGGTACTTGTGTTTTTCCTGCTTTTTGCTCAACTTTCTAATCAAGTGTTGAGCCGCGAGCACAGATAGGATTAGAACTAAAGCTGAGAAGATGAATTGATAAGAGAGAAAATCAATGGAGGCCATGTTCTAACACTTCAGGAAACAAGGAAGGCGGCTGTTGATATGTAAATGGATTCGGTCATGTACGAGTGGAGTAATGGAAGGATAGTAATTGGGTTAAATTTGGAAAATTCAATGCTATTCCCATTTAACAATATATATTAAAACTTGGAGACACTGTATGGTCCCTTCCAATATATTATTGATTCTCTATCTTGCCTTTTCCACTTAGTATTTAAATTTAAATCTTTACATGGTGGGTTGGTAAACGTTGCCATCTTATGAGATTAGCGTGGCGCTATAAATTACGTTTGTTGGCTGGTTTATAAATATATATTTTATATTAGTTTCGGACGAGTGTCTTATAGTTTGAATCTTATAGTATTTATGGTTTTCATACCTGCCGTATGAAAGATTCATCAATGATAATTTAAAAAATATTTTTTCAAGTGCATAAATTCAGAATTTTTATATATAACAAAAACACCTTTATAGAGTTTATATTCATCGAGGTTGTTATTGTTCGTAATGAATACTTTAATATATAATTTATATCAAATTTGTCAGTTTTGTTTCAGTTGATGTGTTATTTTTTCATTTAAAGCTAAAAATTTCAGTTTTGGAAAGTTTTGACACACCATTTAGGATTGTATATAATTAATTATATATAAAAAAGAATTAAAAAGCAAAAAAAAATATTTTTTATTTTTTATAAAATCAAAGTTGATGCAACAATTTTATTTTTTATAATATATATTTTTTTAATTTTTATTGTTTTAATTTTGGTTCTCGCATTTTCAATATATCTCATAAACAATTATATATATATATATATATATAATCAAGAATTATAAAATCAATTTGATGCTATATTGAAAAAACATCACATCACATCACATCAATGACTCACAAAAGTTTGTCCACGGGAGATGAGACCGCGCGGGAGATAATTTTTTTCTTGTAGTTAAAACGGTACAGACGAAGTAATACTGACAAGTTTTGGCCGGTATTTTCCCGAAAAATCTAGAATAGACCGTTATTTAAACTGAGGTAAAAACGATATTGTTCTGTCTTGTTTTTTTAACTGATACGAAATGTTTTGGAAACTAATAATATGATTAATATATATATATAAAAATTGATAAACAATATTCATTTTATAAGCATACTCAATAAATACATAATATACCTATCAAGTTCACTCTAGAAACATTCTTTCGCTTTAACTTTTGGACGTGAAAGAAAAAACTGTTAGAGTATAGAAGAATATTCTAGAATAGTGTAATATGTATAAATAGAGAAGTGCACACACAACAAATGTATGCAAAACAGAAATCAATACAATACAATTTTAAATTTCAGTCTCCCTCTCTTTTCTCTCTTCTCCCTCTTCCCTTCTCTAAACTAATTCTTCTTTCAATTCTGCAAACTCTCTCAATCCTAACATGGTATCAGAGCTCTAAATGATCCCATTCTCTGCTTTTGCAATCTAATCCTAATGCATTATTCAAAAAAAAAATCTCGGTTGAATCTGTTTCTTCTGTTCTAGATTCAAAAAAAAATTCAGAGAGCGGCAAGTATCATAAGTGAGAAGACGATCTCGTTCAGCAGCAGGAGAAGCTGGTTAGATGCATCAATATTTCTCCCGCTTGCTTCAACTAAAGATTCATCCCTGCCTTTTCTAAGTCATTTACGCGATCTTGATCGATGCTCTGTTTTCCTTTAATTAGCGTGATTTCATTGAGGTATATCATCGAATAAGTAACACGCACAAAGGCAGACTGATCGTGTATCCTCTCTAACATGTGATTCCAAGGTCCCTTGCTGTTCCTGGGCGAAATGTTGTTATTGTCCGATCTGCATCTTTCACTACTCATAATGAGCATGTTGCAACAGATCATAACTATGTGTTCAAAGAGTCAGCCGAAAGCCACAAAAAAAAGGCAGCAGAGTGAGAATTCATGACTCACCATTTCAATTCTTCTGAGTGCTACAGATGGCAGCTGTAGGATAGAAGTTATACGGCAGAAGATGACCTCTCTCGGCGCACTGGTGCTGGAGCTTCGGTTCACCGGAGGACCGAGCGTTGTAGCATTACCAGAGACGGCAGTGAGGCGTCGGCGAGTCGGAGCGACCAGATCATCTTCTCGCTTATCGGATCTTAGCCAATCTGCAGCGACCATTTGCATCCACAGTGTCTTTGGCCTTCAACTTCTTACGGTCTTCAAGAGGTCCGACTGGAACGGACATTGGCCTGGGTTTCATAAGGTTAAGGCAAGATGAAGTGCAAATTTTTGGCAGCTAAGAGAAGAGGTTGAGGCGGCTGAGAGAGGAATAAGCTGTGAAAACCTAGATTTTATGTTTTGGTGTCGTGATGTCGCCTGTGTGTGCTGATGTCGTTTGTGTTTTGTGTGCTTTGTGTTTTGTGTGCTGTTTTATGTCTCTCATCCTACCGTTTTTGATAAAAAAAAAAAAAAAAACTTAATCCATTGAAGAAGAAGAAGAAGAAAATAAATTCTTACACAGATTAAGAAATTCATCGGCAAATGAAAAACTTCAGAAAAACTGAAGAAGCCAAATGAAATCCTTCAGAAAAATTAAAGTAGATAAATGAAATTCTGGTCAAGAAATAGACCAATGAAATTCCTTCTCTTCTCTCGTTTACATACTGTTTGTCAAAAGAATTAAGTACTCTTGTATTTCATTTTCATTGTTGCAATCTCATGCTTGGTTTATCAAATCATGAGATTGAGGGGGATGTTAGAGTATAGAAGAATATTCTAGAATAGTGTAATATGTATAAATAGAGAAATGCACACACAACAAATGCATGCAAAACAAAATTCAATACAATATAATTTTAAATTTCAGTTTCCCTCTCTTCTCCCTCTTCTCTTCTCTAAATTAATTCTTCTTTCAATTATGCAAACTCTCACAATACTAACAAAAACGACCTGAACGAAAAGAAAAGAAAAAAAAAAAAGAGCACTCCTTGTCGAGATAGACAAGGTGACAAAGTCGTACAGCAGCTGTCATAATTGTTTGCATGACATATTTTATGATCGTGACTTGGTCCTTGCAATTGCACGAAGATTGAGACTTCCATCGATGTGAAGTGTGAACATTGTCCTGTATGTTATTTTTCTCATGTCATCAGCTAATTTGAAGCGGAAGAACCGAAGAAGGGCTGTCGCTACTATCTTCATCTGCCGGTACGCGAAGTCTTTGCCCAGACATATCCGAGGACCTGCCTGCAAGGGGACAGCCATCAACTTTGTAAATTGCTTGACATTTTATGCAGGCAACAAAAAGAAAGAGAAGATACAAACATGAAATGCTATGAACTTGAATGGCGATTCAGGCTGGAAAACCCCATTGTTGAGCCATCTTTCTGGACGAAAATCCTCGGCATCCTCTCCCCAGATGTAAGGCATCCTGCCCATGGCATAGGCCATGTAGTATAGCCCATCACCCTTTTTCATTCTATATCCATCGAGGAAGTGTTAAGGAAACTCCAACACTAAAGGAAACCAACCCATGATCCGCCACAATTAAAACCAATCTGCAGAAGCCACTCCTTCGGTTACCTTTCCTCTTCCGTTTCATTAGAATTGATTATGTAATTAAAGCCTCATTACATCTCATTTAAAACTCATTGTAATACGTTACTAGGTCTGTATATAAATATGTAAACATACAACAAGAAATCAATCAATCAAAGTAAACAATTCTTTTAATCCTTTTATGGTATCAGAGCTCAAAACTCTAACGAGCAAAAATTTCTTCTTCTTTTTCTTTCTTCTATCCTTCTCTTACTTGTGTTCATCCATGGCCACTAACACCTCCATCACCAACCCCTGCCGAGAGCAGCTCTGTCACCAATTCGAGAGCAACCTCTCCATGCCTACTTTAATTACCATCAACGCTGCAGCTCAATTATCAGATCAAGCTCACACCCACCAACTATCCATCTTGGTGTGCCCAATTTAATGCTCTTCTTTATGGATATGATCTCATGGGTTTTGTTGATGGTTCCAACATTTGCCCATCCACCGACCAATATGTGGATCGCAACCTCTGGATTCGGCAAGACCAACTTCTTCTTCATGCAATTCTTGCATCTGTCTCACCGCAGGTCATCTCCCTCATAGCCTCTGCCAAAACATCCAAAGAGGCTTGGGACAAGCTTCTTCATCTCTTTGCCAGCAAAGCCCGTGCACGTGTTCTTGGTTTAAAAGAACGCCTTACTCTCCTGCTGCAGTGAACAAAAATCGGTTTCGAATATCTACAAGAAGTTCGTGTTATTGCAGATGAACTTGCCCTCATCGATGTCCCCTCTCGATGATGATATCCTTCTCTACATCCTTAATGGTGTTGGGTCGATTTTAAGGAAATAGCGGCAGTGGTCCGTTCCGTGACACCTCTATTTCCTTTGAAAATCTTCATGATAAATTGGTTGAACATGAAGTCGCTCTTAAGCGTGATACATATGTTCATCGCCCCATACTCACTCGCCAATGTTACTCGGACATCTCGCTCCCATTCCTCAAACCATGGGTTTCGGTCTAACACTTTCAGCTCACACCGCGGGTCCTTTTCCTCCGCAACCCTCGCTCGTGGATCTATTTTCAACAACTCTCGTGCTTCCTATGGGACCACCCCTCCACCTTTCACCGATAATAATCGTCGTTCGCCCACATTCAAAGCACCGGATACCGTGGGTTTTGTCAATGGTGTGGTATTCAAGGCCACGATGCAAAACGTTGTCCTCAACTTCAAACTGGATCTCACAGATCAACCAATGGCTAATCTCACCACCCATGGCAGTAACACCTCTTCTCCCACATGGTCGCTTGATTCACGACCTCTCACCATGTTACTTCCAATGTCAACAATATACCGGTGCATCTCCATATGATGGTCTCGATGAAATAATTATTGGTAATGGTTCAGGTTTGGGTATCACTCATGTTGGTTCAACCAATCTACCCCTCACATCCTCCCAATCTTTTCAATTATCAAATGTTCTTTGTGTTCCTTCTATGCATAAAGACATTATTTCAATTGCTAAATTCAATAAACAAAACAACACCTCTATTGAACTTTTTCCTGATTTCTTTCATGTCAAGGATCCGAGCACGGGGCGGTACTTCTTCAAGGCCTGAATAAAAATGATGTGTACGAGTGGTCTCCACAATCCCTCCGTCAACCGCAAGTTATGGTAGGTGTGGTGGTCTCTCCCGACCTTTGGCATCGACGCCTTGGTCACCCAGATCACAAAATTCTTCAACAAGTCCTTCGTTTGTCTTCCATTAATATGTCCTCCAAATCCAAGTCTGTTTGTCATTCATGTCTATGTAATAAAAGTCACCGTCTCCCGTTTGGTACTTCATCTCTCACAAGTCATGGACCATTAGATCTTATTTATAGTGATGTTTGGGGTCCTGCTCAGTACCCTCTATTGATGGTTTCTCCTACTATGTTATATTTGTTGACCACTTCACCAAATATATATGGTTTTACCCTCTCAAAAGAAATCGATGTGTTCTCCACTTTCATCACCTTCAAAGCTCTTGTCGAAAATTACTTCAAAACCACAATCACTAGATTATATACCGATGGTGGGGGAATTCATCAAACTTCAACATTTTCTCTCCTCCAATGGTATCACCCATCTTCTTACCCCACCTCACACTCCATAACACAATGGTGTCGCTGAACGTCGACATCGACACATTGTTGAAACCGGTCTCACCCTTCTTCATCAAGCTTCCTTACCTCTCACCTATTGGTCATACGCCTTCAAAGCTGCTACTTACCTTATAAACCGTATGCCTACTCCACTTCTTCAAAATCACTCCCCGTTTACTCAACTCTTTGACGAACAACCAAATTATTCTCATCTTCGCACCTTTGGGTGCTTGTGTTTTCCTTGGTTACGCCCTTATAATTCCAACAAATTGCTTCCTCGTTCTCGCCCATGTTTATTTCTTGGTTACTCCACTCATCAAAGTGCCTTCCAGTGTCTTGATCTCTCATCCAATAAACTTTTTATTTCCCGTCATGTTCAATTTGATGAGTCCACATTTCCTCTTGCAAACATTTCTTCCCCTATTCCCCATGTCACTTGTCGATAACACTCACACTTGGCTCTCCTCTCTTCCCCAAGTAACTCAGATTCACCGCCAACTCACTCACCATGTCCGCCAAGACGACCACCTTCTCTTCAATGGAACCACACGTCACATCATCAACATCAGCATCCGCCCCGTCTCCAGATCATCGTCATCTATTGCCCGGTGCCTACCTCAACCACACCTCCATTGCCCTCCCATGACCACTGTCCATCCTAACCTCCCTCGGTCCCTCTTTCCTCTAAACCCAGGTTAACTCATACATACACTAGAAACCCTCATCGAACTGTTGTCACCTATTCATCCTTAGACACACAATCTCCCACCTCCACCATACCTCTTGAACCCTCCACTCATACTATGGTTACTCGTGCCAAGGCGGTATCCACAAACCTAATCCACGGTATGTTATGACTGCCACCAAACACCCAATTCCTTTCTCAGTTGAACCGACATGTGTTTCCCAAGCTATGAAAGACCCCTTTGGCGACAAGCCATGTCCGATGAGTTCAATGCACTAATTCACAATGGTACATGGGAACTCATTCCTTCAAACCCTTCTCAAAATCTGATTGGTTGTAAATGGGTGTTTCAGTATCAAACGACGTCCCGATGGGACTATTGACGGTACAAGGCACGGTTAGTTGCTAAGGGTTTTCACCAACGTCCCGGCATTGACTTCTCGGATACTTTCGATCCGGTGGTAAAACCCACTACCATACGAATTGTTTTGCATCTTGTCGTAACTCATGGTTGGCCAATACGCCAATTGGACGTTAACAATGCTTTTCTTCATGGAACTATCCGTGAAAATGTCTATATGGTCCAACCACCTGGTTTTATTGACTCTAACCATCCCTCTCATGTGTGTAAACTAAGGAAAGCCCTTTACGGGCTAAAACAGGCTCCTCGGGCATGGTACAAGGAATTACACTCGTTCTTACTATCTCATGGCTTTGTCAATGCCATCTCCGACGCCTCGCTTTTTATTTTCGGAGAAGGGGCAACAATCATTTATTTTTAGTTTATGTTGATGATCTTCTTATTACAGGATCTGATTCCTCACTCATGGCTAAGTTCATTCGACTTTTTACAACTCGGTTCTCTGTCAAAGACTTGGGCTCATTACACTACTTTCTTGGTGTCGAGGTGCTTCCCACAACCACGGGTCTATTCCTCTCTCAACATAAATACATTCATGATCTTCTCGTCACTCGCCAAGATGGATGGTGCAAAAGCAATCAAGACACCCCTCTCCAACACCGATTCTCTTATGCTCCATGATGGCTCCTCCTTAACAGATGCCACTACCTATCGTCGACTTGTCGGTAGTCTTCAATACCTCAATCTTACACGCCCGACATCTCCTTCATGATCAACAAACTTTCCCAATACATGCATTCTCCCTCCGAGAATCACCGGCAAGCTCTCAAACGTCTTCTTCGCTACTTGAAGGGCACAATCTTTTTGGTCTTCATATTCGTCGTCGCCCTCGAATCGTCTATTTGCGTTTTCGATCTTGATTGGGCTGGTGATCGTGATGATCGCAAGTCCACAACCGGCTATGTTATCTACCTAGGAGGCAATCTAATCTCTTGGAGCTCCGTAGCGGCGAGCTGTCTCTCGCTCCTCTACTGAAGCCGAATATCGGGCAATTGCAGCTACCACCGCAGAGCTCACATGGATTCAATCCTTATTACATGAACTTGGCATATCTCTCCCAACGACACCGGCTGTCTCCTGTGACAACATTGGTGCCATCTTCTATTGTGCCAATCTGTATTGCACTCCGTATGAAACATATTGAGATTGATTTTCAATTTGTACGTGATCGCGTTACTCATGGACTTCGCAAGTAACTCATGTCTCCACCACCGATCAACTTGTCTGATGCACTCACTAAACCTCTGCCGCGCCCTCGGTTCCAGCTCCTTCGGCTCCAAGATTGGTGTCTCCGATGGTGCCACCATCTTCATGGGGCGTGTTAAGGAAACTCCAACACTAAAGGAAACCAACCCATGATCTGCCACAATTAAACCCAATCTGCAGAAGCCACTCCTTCGGTTACCTTTCCTCTTCCGTTTCATTAGAATTGATTATGTAATTAAAGCCTCATTACATCTCATTTAAAACTCATTGTAATACGTTACTAGGCTGTATATAAATATGTAAACATACAACAAGAAATCAATCAATCAAAGTAAACAATTCTTTTAATCCTTTTG